>PVKE010011723.1:0-39657 GCA_004027555.1 Craseonycteris thonglongyai
GGAGGGGAGGTGTGAGAGGCCACCAGCATTATGGACACACTCAATGGTTTGGTGTTTACCTGGAGAGGAGGGAGGAGGGGGGAGGCGGGAGGGAGAGTTGTGTGGGAGGGGGGAGTGGGCACCAGATATATGGGGTTGGAGGGGGACCTGATTCTGGGAGCTGGGCACATAATGCGATGCATGGGTGATGTGATGTGGAGTTGTACATTGGGAAACTGTCTGATTGTTACCAACCAATGTCACCCCATTAAATTTAACAATAAAATATAATAATATTAAGAAAAAAAAAAAAAAAAAAAAAGAACCCATGCCTTCATTATCGGGGGGAGCTGTAGGCACTTCTTTAATAAGCCACATGCTGACACTATCTGGGAGCTCACCATTCATATCATGCCAGAAGGCCACTTACACTTCTCTCTTGTATCCCTGAGAGGGGAGGTCGAGGGCGGGGTTCTCAGCGATCTTAATGGCACCCTGCATGGCTGCCAACAGCCCGGTCCCCCCTTCACCCCGCAGGGCCGGGCCGAAGCACTCGGGGCGTCTGATCAGCAGCTTGACCACCACACTAGCATTTTCTTCCACACTTTCACCTACGGAAAAGAGGCATTAGTTCCTTCCAGTTGGAAAGGGCCACCCCAGAATTGATTTCTAATTGAGGAGGCTGAGAGAATAGTGCTTGACTGAGCTGGTCACTCACTTCTAAGTATAGGAGGTAATACTGATAGAGGTAAAGGTCAGCTTTGCTCATTTAGGTCAGAATCTGTTTATATGAAATAGTATGATTAACGGATATAAATCAGAATCTTATTTTTCAATTTTGGATTTTGTGCTGTTCCTATTATTTCACTATAGTTAGGTCCTCAGAGGGCAAAATATACACTCCAGAGTCTGCCACTGATTAGTGAGTAATTCACAGGTGACTAAGAGAATAAATGAACTTTCTATCTTTATTAACTTCATGAGGGATGCTTAAAAGGTATTTGCTTCCTTCTTTGAGAGGAGGTAAGATGGTAACTCAAGCTGGTGTGTTGCTCAGTTCACATCTGGGGAAGTGACAGCTGAGTTTCTGATTCACAAAGTCTAATACCTTCCCCAGAACTACCAGGTTTGTGCGCATGGACCTCGAGGCATGTCTGCAGTCATTTTCCTGATAAAAACCCACTTGGTGAAGTTGTCTTGGTGATTCCTAAAATAGCTCTGCAGGAAGCTAAAGACTGAAGAATTATATTCTCCTGGTATTTCTCTGAAAGCACCAAACTAAGACAGGGTCTGGTCTCATTTCTGGAGAAGTGACATGATTAAGCAGTGGAACTGTCACATGTAGACAGACACAGCCATTCCTCTTAGAGCCAATACTTAAGAGTCAGAAGCAGTTTTACAGCTGTTCAAACAACTTCATAAAACAGTATATCTCAGATGAACTCCGAATTTCTGTCTGAGAATTTATCTCTGCCAAGATTCAAAGATGAGACTTTTCTGAAGTTGTACATTGGATGACGCCTGAAGAAAAACTCCTCTACAAAATCATTAGATATTTCTTGGAGGACTGAACTTGATAACAGAGGTTGAACCTTGTAGGTTGTTCTATTAATTACTTATTCTTGCATTTAAAAATTACCTCAATAGGTCAGAAAGATGGGAGGGTCTAAGCGAGGTGGTCCCGGCTTGGATTCTTCCACAAATTTGCAGCCAGAATGCTGGCAAGGTACAGTCTCTCCTGAAGGTGTGACTGGAGGTGGAGCATCACTTTCACTCTGATATGGCTGTTGGCAGGAGGCCTCAGTTCCTCACCATGCACACCATTCTACAGGGTTGCTGGAGTTTTCTCATGGCAGCTGGATTATCACAGAGCAAATGATCCAAGACACGGACTCAGGCAGAAGGTGCCATGCCTGTTACCATTTTGTCATACATCTTTACTTCTCCTATATCCTATTCATTTGAAGTGATACAATGTGCCCAGTTCACACTCAAGGGGAGAAGAATTCAGCTCCATCTTTTGTTTTTTTGTTCTTTTTTTTGTTTTTTGTTTTTGATTGTTTTTGAGAGAGAGAGAGAGAGAGAGAGAGAGAGATGGAGAGAGAACTGAATTGGGTGAGCTCCCAGTTCAGCACATGGGTCTGCACGGGCCGGGGCCGGGATTCGATCCTTGGTCCCTGGTACTGCAAAGTGGGTGCTTAACCCACTGAGCCATCCCGGCTTCCCCTAAGCTCCATCTTTTGAAGGGAGGAACATTGAAGAATTTATAGTCATATTTTAACACTATCACAGGAGTTTAAGGTCTGTTTAATAAAAGTTTTTATGAATCAATGTAGAAGTGTTATGAGTAGAACATTAGAATGGGAACCCAGCAAATCTGGTTTTTCAGTCCAGCTTTTTCGCAAATCACTGTGTGAGTATGTACACTGAACATGCTCACTTGCCCTATTAAAATAGATATTCATGCATCTTCTAGTTTTAGAGTGAGTCTATTCATTGAACCCATAAGCAGAGATTTCTCCCATCATGTCTTGAGGTTCAGAGGGGCTGCTCTCGCTGTCTGAATGCTTAAAACTTGTGCTCAACTCTCACACAAACTTGTACTTGAACACACTCGATTTGTCTTGCAGCCCTGGACAGTCTAACCTATGTCACAGCCATAGTCCTGGTCTACACGTTGGCTCACTGATACGCTTTTTTCTTTTAATCACTCAATCTTTTGTACTATCGGTAAAATTAAAGGTTGTAAATATATACCTCTTTAAGTTTAAAAAATGGTGTACTTGATTCAGAAAACTTTTCATTAAACTGAACTTAGCAGCTCATCAGTATGCTTTCACTGCTTTGTAGTTCAATCCTTCAAGACTAACACTTTTGTAAAGAAGTTTTTCATCAAATTTCAGCTGATGTAGAACACCCAAAAGAAACCATTTTTATTCAACCAAAATCCACGTGAGAAAAATTCTCAGGAAATCCTAAAGGGTGAAATGATCACAACAACAGTCTGGCAGAAAGAACCAGTGAAAAGAGAAACAAGGAGAAGTTGAGTGACATTGTGCAGTTTTCTAGAAGAGCTCGGATAAAGTGAGCTCTAAAACCAGGCTTTTCAAAAGGTTGAACCTAACATTTATACCTGACAGACTTTAGTCACAGGAGGGATACTGAAAGAAAAGCAGCAGGAGACTCAACACACTTGTAAGCAAATATCCTTAGTCATAGATAAACTCACAGTTAACGACTTTCCAATGCTGTCGGCGTTCCAAACTTACCAAGTAGCACATACACCCACCCTCCTGGTTGTCATTTTTATTTTAAGAAAAACGAAGCTACAACTTTGAAATTTTAAGTGCTAGAACCCCCCCCGTTAATCAGCTTAAATACTATACTTTGATATTTTCCATTCTCAGGACAGAAACACTGGTGGGTCAGCCAGTTTTACCAGCACGCTGAATTCAACTCAGCTCTACCCACAGTCATCAGCATCACGGAGTCTGATGGGACATGGACCACGGTGTGCAACAGAATTTGAAAAACCAGACAGTGAGTTCTATATTGAGTGTGTATTGAAATTCATTGGCCACATGGGCTCTATTTTATCTGATTCTCAGGTCTTCAGAGTTAAGCTAATGAAGTTGGCTCTACCACCTAACCCAGGAAGCCATTCCTTAATTACTGAATTGTGGGGGATGCAGAGGGCCCCATGCACGAGGAAGGTGCTGAAGTGTGACCAGTGCTGTCAATTAGAGAGGGAACTATGGAAAAGAATTTCCAAAGGCTTCACAAGGTACCAGAGAATGCCCTGATTAGAAAGGAGGGAACATTTTCTTCTTAATGACCTGTAGCTCAGCAGGCCAGACTGCTAACCAAACCCACTGTAGGGGAGCTGAATACTGACCCTGAGGACATTTTTTAAGGGAGAGAGAGATCTGAGGTAAATTAGCTTTGCCCAAGGGCTTACAACAATACATTTGCTCGAGTTCCAAAATGAATAATGAGCTTAATAACAGTGTGAATGTACATCACAGTGCATTTCCTCAAAGGCTCTCAACGCTGTCTTCACATTACTATATTCTTCTCCACATCCCCGAGAAGTTGAATGGAAAGGGAATGACTTGGCCCATTTTACCCTGAAGCAGTCATTCTCACCACAGGGACTATTGCAATAGTCCCTGCAATAATTTTACTTTCAGTTCATTGCTTTTAACTCTCTATATACTAACTACAGCCCGTTTTAAGGTCCTTTGCCCGGAATGCTCTTTTCCTTCCCATTCCCTTGACATAAACCCTTGACATAAACCCTGACATCATCCTTCAGAAGAACAAGCTTCAGCTTAGATGCCCCAGAAGACCTCAGCCTTTCACACACATTGTCTTTTTTCTTGAAGCATTTGAACACAAGCATAATTAATGAACAGTTTGTATCTCTGTGTGTCAGTTTTTCTCACTAGATTTATTTAATAAGAACTGGGCCTTATGTCTGAATTATCTAATGTTGTATGCTCAAGCATTTTGTTAACACCTGGCACACAATAGGCATTCAAAATATTGTTTTTTTTTAAATAAATAAATGGACTTCATTGAGACTCAACAGACATGTGAAATTATTGGATGGAAAGCTGAGGGTCACTATCCATCACTCTATTACCAGATCAATTATTAAACTCTGTTTCCAAGAGCCTGATTCCTCAGATTTCAGTTAGTCCTAAGGAAAGAACATGTCCCCAGTCAAACCCCAGTGCAATAAAGGAGAGCACTGAGGGGCCAAGAATGAATATTCTCATGTAGTTAAATTAGCGACTTACAGGCAGGGGTGATGGCCAGGCCTCAGAACTTTGTTTGTTTGTTTGTTTGTTTGTTTTTATAAGGGTCAACTTTAACTCGGTGGTAGGCAACCTGAATAAATGTGTTGTTACAGGTGGTTAGGACATACGATCTCCTCCTTAGTGCCTTCTAACCTGGAAAGTGAGTTGAGGATGTGTCAATAAACTGCTGCAATAGCACAGAGAGCAACACAGATTGTTTGCCCATTTGGTCATTGATTCAACCATTCATTGAGCCCCTATTACATGCTAGTTACTGATCTAGGAACAGTGGGTGAGTAAGAAAAGAAGACAGGACATCAGAATGAGATAAGTGGGACAGAGCCATGCCAGTAGATCCCCAGACCTGTAGCAGAACTTCCCAGCCAACTTGCAGCTAAGTAAGCAAGAAATAAATGCTTGTTTTTCTGTGCTACTGAGATTATGAAGCTATCTGTCATGGAGCAGAGGCTGACTGATATAGGGGTGAGAGTAGAGGCAGGGGAACCAGTTCGTATGCAGTGGCAGTCATCCAGATGGTAGACAACGGTAGGTTGAAATAAATGTGGACAGTAGAGATGGAGAGAAGTAGATGGATTTCTGATATCTTTAAGACATTGAATTGATGGATTGAATGTGGGGATAAGAAAAAAGGCTGAATCAAGGATGCCACCCAAGATTTGATCTGAATATCTGCAGTTGGTTGTACTAGTAAAGAAGATGGCAGATCTACAAAAAGTACAAATTTGGGATAGATAATTACAATTTCTGCCACAAGATGTACAAAATTTGTGATGCCTGTTAAACTGCCAGGTGGAAATCAAGTAGGTTGCTGGATACACAAGTCGGGGACTCAGGGAAGAGGAAAAGGAGAGAAATGTACACTTGGGGGATGATCAGCATATATGTGGGACTGGAAGCCAAGGATCTACATGAAAATCTTGCAGGGTGGACTGCCACAGTAATCCAGGAATTTTGGAGACTAGTATTTAATACCAGAATCATGCTACAATTATGTCCATGTGTCTAAAATTTCTGGCTCCCTATGGATTTGTCATGAATATGTGAAATAAATCTTGGGTAATACTGAAGTCTGAAATCAGAACTGAGGTACACAGGCATTCTTATTGAGTTGATAAAAATCAATTTGTGATGAGCGCTAGGCTCATAATATTGACGTTTTGTGTGAATAATGTTGATGAACCAGTTTTTGCTCTCCTTTACTATTTCAGCTACATACTGCACTTTTACTTAGATATCAGACTTCATTTAGCATTTCCAATGAAACGACTGATATGGAATCCACATACATATGGGTTTGGATGTTGGAGCTCACTGCCAGACTCGCAGCCCGCACTGTTGCTGGGATGCCATAGAGAGCCATGGAGAACTACTGAACAGTTTACTGAGCATGAAAAGAAGAGGGCCCAATGTCCTTTTCCTTAGACAGACTTCCTAATTTTGGTGCTCTGGGCATTGGTTTGCCTTTGGCTTCTTCAAGTAGTTTCTCTTCTATTACTTGTGTTGTTTTGACTATTTATTTCTGGGCTTGGATGCTATTTCACTTTGAGATTCTACAGATTGAGAGACACTTCCTTGCCTTTATTCTATAACCTTTTACCTGACCTCAGTAATAGTTTTCCTTCCCCTTCTCAGGCATAGAGATTCAAGAAAGCCCAGTGGGAGAATGAAGAAGGTGAGGAAGAAGAGATGCCTTATAATTGGAGAGAAGGGGTAACACAGATTTTAAGTACCCAATTCCCACTAGCTGTCTCTCAAATGTATCTCACGGTCTACCTACCCCTCTTACCACCCTCACCTGAAGTCTCTTCTGAGTATAACACTGTGATATTGTTCATAACTGACTCAAATTATTATTTAAATCTTTTACCATTGGTTTTTTTTTTAAGTTTGCTAAACCTTTCCAATTGCATTGCATGTTTGAGAACAAGAACATCTGCCATTTCAATCCTAACCATCTCCAGTCTTCAGTATCAATCACACTGAAGAATGATTTTTATATCCCTTCTGACTCTAAAAACATGAACAGGAATGAACCAGCTGATTCTTTTAAGCATCTATACAAACTATTTCCTTCAAAGCTAACATGCTACTTTGTATGCTTGACCCTTAAAAGAAATTTTCTAGCTTTTCTGAGATATAATTGACACACCCTAAAAGATTTATGTCTTTCAGCTCAGAGGCCCATCTGTAGGCTCTCCCCACACTACTCTACTAAATGATGTCTATTTCTTTTTTCAAAATGTTATTCAACTCTTCTCTTCTTAGCCAGATATTCCTAGAGCCACTCTACCAGATTCCAATAAGGACCATCGTTTTTGGTATGCCAATAGTCACATGTGTCACTATGTAGGTAGGTATGGTTGATTATAGAATTTTTTAGTAATTATTCCATGTATGTTTCTGATAATTCTACTTAGGTTTGCTCTGTTTCCTGACTTGATTTGTAAATGACTTCACAGTAAGATTTCTAGAGCATGTCTCTTATCATGTCTCACAGTTTTTCATATACCCTTTACGTGTTATATGATGGATGCCCAAGTTATGGCCTCTGATGATAAATCTTTCTAGAGAAATTCAGCAAAGTTAGGAAATATTGTGTTCTTTACAACTCTGTTTATAGCCTGGAGAAGATATCACTGAAATACTCCAAGGACTCAAAGGAAGTAGTACAGAATTACTTTTTCCTTCTTCTTGTGGATTGGTAAGAAATCTTTTTCTTGGAAGCAACATTAGGAAGAGATTAATCAGACACATCCTGTGTCTAGCCTGATTACAGAATTTGCAACTGCCGGGTAAATAGGAGCTCTTCAACGGCATTACTCTCAGAGTTAAACACACCCCAAGGCTTCCAGCAAGCTAATAAAAATAAAGTGGAGAAAATTATATGCTTTAAGAAGTTTGTTTAAAGACAAATCTTGTTTAAGAAGATTTAACACAAACGTTAAGAAAGACTCGTAAAATGTTAGAAATAAATTTCCATTTCTATTATTTTGATAGAGCAAGAGTGTTTGATTTGGGTTTTAAAAGAGCATTGGCACCAAACAGTAATATAATAATGTCACAGTTATTGACAAGCTCAAAGGAGAAAATGCTGTTTCTCCTTGTTTATTAGGGAGACAGTGCTACAAAGACAATACTGCATAATGGTTTGATTAATGCTTGGCCTCTGGGGCCAAACTTCACTTCAAATCCTGGGTGTAAATCCTATGGGCTGTGTGATTCTGGACAAGGTATTTTCTCTGTAACACAAAGAAGAGAAGTATACCTATTTCATTAGATTTTTGTATTATGTAAGTTAATACACTTAAAAATGCTTGGAATGGTGTCTGGAAAGTGGTTAATGCTTAGCAAGTGTGACTTGTTATCATCATTACCAACATCCTTATCACCCACTATCATCAACTCCATCATTACTCACTACTACCTAGCACAATCACTTCTACAATCCACTATTATCATCCACCACTCAACTACTGGTGGTACCAAAAAAACATATACACATTTTAAGAGATGGTGTCTATGTATTACTTTTTGAAGTTGAATTACAGTAGCAATGTGTAGTATGACATTCCCTCAAAAGATGGTGTTAGTTACATTAATGCTAGTATTACCATGCCACAGGTAGGACAGTCAAAGAAAATGGTGGAAGGATGGTTGTAGTTCAAGGAGCGCAAGACCATTTTGAAGTGGTCTTTGAAATTTGAGAATGTTGTGGAAGTACAACGACAATGGAAGCATGAGTATGCAACAAAACCTCCCAAGATGCCTAACAATCTTACCCATTTGTGATAAGTTTGAGATGCATGGTAAATTAAAATGGTATGCATAGTGATATAATGGACACTTTGGTCAACACTGCTCAAGCAGTAGTTTGCTGTAATCGGAATTATCTGGACACTGATGGTAACCACATTGAGTACCTCTTATAATTGCAGAAGTCAAACATGATTATATTTATCTTTTATTATTGGAATGTATTGAGTATTATAAGTTTTTTTAAAGATTTATTTTATTGTTTTTGACAGAGACAGAGAGAAAAGGGAGGGCCCAGAGCAGTCTCCATAGTTGTATGCCATCAGTTTTCGACATGATTTTGTTCCACACAGGTGGGCAGGGGCTGTGCAGGGTGGAAACTGGGCTGGGGGCCTCCTGCATGGGAAGCACACCTCAGTTCAGCAGATGGGTCTGCACAGGCTGGGGCCATAATTTGATTCTCAGTCCCTGGGGCTGCAAAGTGAGCGCATAACCCACTGAGCCATCCTGGCTTCCAGAGTGTTATAATTTCAATGCAGTGCTTTTCCTTTTTTGACATGTGTATACATTATTTTTGGCACCCTCTGCGTAATATTCCACCACCCACTATGACCAAACCCACCACTGTTCACCACTATCCACAATAAACCATTACCACACCTACCATTACTAACCACCACCCATCTCAATTACCTCCCAAACCTATGACTAATGCGCAACCATCATATCCCATGTCATCTGTAGCCACCACCCACTATCACTAACCATCATACACCATCACCACTTATTACCACCCACCATTACCTACCATCACCATCCATCACCCCTACCCCTACTCACATCATCATCACCCACCATGATCACCCCCATCATCTATCATGATCACACATAACACCTTTATCTTTCACTGCTGAGTGGAGGCCACAAAAGTGACCAGGAAGTTCTTTTCAGTCACCTCTTAGACATAAAGGCTTTTAAGGCCTTTGAGATCTCAATCTATTTATTAGAGCCTTCCTATTTCAAATGCCCTAAGACTTGTGTAAGGATCATGAACAACAATGACAACTACATAACACACTAGGTTTCTCGCACTGTGCTGGTCTAAGTTTTCCACAGATTATTTTATTTAAGCCTGGCAACAACTCTGTGAGGAACATAGTAGTGTTATCACTATTTTATCTATATTTAAAAAAGCTGAAAACAAGGCAGGTTTTAGTAATTTGCCTATATTCACAAAGTTAGTGAGCGATAGGACTATATCGGAACCCAAGGTACTCTATTCTGCAGCCCAAATTCTTCCACATCACTCTGATGATATACTTGAACGCTCTTTCTCATTCTTCAGGTGTTTTTTAGGGGATTATAACATTTTCTTTCTCATGCTATCTGTCTCTTTTTTATGCTCTTCCCACTATTTCAATTACAGATGATATGCATGTCTAATTAGCCCCAATCTGTTGATTGACTGATTTCTATTCTATAACCCCAACTAGGGGCACTTCCAATTGAGGGTCGCACACTGCAAAATCAACATGGCCTGAACCAAATCAATCACACTGTCTCTCATCTCAAATCATTTTCTTCTTCTCACAGCCTTATTTCTTTTCTCCCTACCTCAGCAGTGCCCAACCTTTTGGCTTCCCTGGGCCACACTGGAAGAAGAATTGTCTTGGGTCACATACAAAATATACTAACACTAATGATAGCTGATGAGCTTTAAAAAAAATGGTCATAAAAAACGTCTCACACTGTTTTAAGAATTTGTGTTGGGCCACATTCTAAGCTGTCCTGGGCCACAGGTTGGACATGTCTGGCCTAACCTTAGTTCTCTAAGCTTTAATGTGACTCCTGTTTCCTTCTCTCAATGTACTTAGGCCCAGCCACCACAATCATTATCAATACCTAGGTTCTATAAATTCTGCCTCTGTAATCTCTTTCATATGTATCTCTTCCATTCCATTCCTACTACCAGTGTTATAATTCAGAAACTCGTTATCCTAAGCTAAGCACATAAGTTCTCAGGGGTTTCCATCAATCTCTCTTCTGTGAAAAAGGTTTCCCAGTTCTTGGCACACTGAATCAGAACTCAACTTTTCAGCTTGGCTTTTTAGGTTCTCCTTCCAACCTTTGACACCTCGTCTCTTATACCTGCCATTCATGTATCTATCCTCCCAGCCACCAGTTCAGTCTCCTGAGCACAGCATTCTTTAGCCTCAGGACAGTGCTCCTCCTGCTCCCCTACTGCACCAACTCTCTTGCACCTGGAAATGTAACCAAGTTCATCTCTCAAGTTACTTCTTCCATGAGGCCTTTCCTGATCTTCTCTAGAGCAGGGGTTTCCAACCCCTGGGCCATGGTCTGTGGCCTGTTAGGAACCGCGCCACAGAGCAGGAGTTGAGCAGCAGGCAAGCGAGCGAAACTTCATCTGTATTTACAGCTGCTCCCTATCGCTTGCATTACCACCTGAGCTCCGCCTCCTATCAGATCAGTGTCGGTATTAGATTCTCATAGGAGCTCTACTGTGAACTGCGCATGTGAGGAATGTAGGTTGTACTCTCCTTATGAGAATCTAATACCTGATGATGAGGTGGAGCTGAGGCAGTGAAGCTAGCGCCGGGGAGTGGCTGCAAATACAGACTAACATTAGCAGACATGCTTGACTGCACAGAGATCATAATCGATCAATTGCTAACAGACTCATATCAAACCCAAGCTCAGGGCTTCCACTGATTCTGCACAATGGTAAGTTGCATAACTATTTCATTATATATTTCAATGTAATAATAATAAAGTACACAATAAATATAATGCATTCGAATCATCTGAAGCCACTCCTCCCAGCCCCCCATCTGTGGAAAAATTGTCTTCCATGCAACCACTGTTCTACAAGATGTGCGTTTCTCCTTGTGAAGCCCTTTGGCACTCTGTCCCTGTGTTACTCCTCTTATTATAGTGACCTCTGCGCAAGTCTGTGCTTAGGAGATTATAAATTCTTTGAAAGCAGAAGCTAATAGCCTGTGCCAAAACCAAATGTGGTCTTTTCTATTATACAGACACAACAAACATTAAATCAAAATTCTTGTGCAACTTTCTACAGCTTGTTGCATTATGAAATAGCATTGTATGAGATATGTGAAAAAGTCATAAGACCATCTGAAAGTAAAGGGGACAGACTAAACATTCTGTTCTAGAGTTGAATTCAATAGGGTCAGACACAACCAGTATATGGCATCTAGATAGGAGCACAGTCAGCAGATTCCTGTACCTTCATAACCCACGTAGCAGTCCCACTCAACGACTCATGAAGCTCTTGATCGTAACTACAAAGGTGACCACAATGAATAAACTGGTACTGCCTTGATCTGGTTTGTGTCATACAGTCTACTTACATAATCTGGCGAGCTTTATGAATCCTTAAAATTCACTTTACAAAACAATTTTCTCTTTATTAGCATAAGTAACTCTGCATTAAGTCTGGACATACAATCATTTGGATAGGAAGTGGAACAGACTATTGGAGGATAACCTGAGACTGGCCTCAAAGAAAATGTAGGTTAGCAATGATGGCAATGAACAGATAGGGACAGTGAAGAATGCACAGAGAAGCAGAAGACAGGTAATTAAGAGCCTGGCTGGATGAGACCCAGGGGAACAAACACAGACATCTCAAATTCTGTGACCTGTGCAGGAAAAGAAAAAAAACCAGGACAATGAAAATCATTCAAATATTAAAAATAGAGTATATTACAAGGTAGGGAAGTAAACAGGGGGGATGGGGTGAAGGGAGACAAGAAAAGTACACGGGAATATAATGATTACAACATGCCCATATATTCTTATTTGTTAAGATTTAATTTATTGTTTCTGACAGAAGCAGATTGACAGAGAGAAGGGGGAGGGCCCAGAGCAGTCTCCATAGTTGTACGTAATCAGTTTTTTGACATGGTTTCATTCCACACCAGTGGGCAGGGGCTGCACAGGGTGGGAAGCAGGCTGGAGGCCTCCCGCATGGGAGGCATGCCCCCTTGAGCTGAGGGGCCGAACCAGGGGCCTCCCACATGGGAAGCTCTCCCCGGCAAGAACTGAACTGGGGGCCTCTTGCATGGGAAACACATCCCAGTTCAGGACATGAGCCAGGGGGCTGGGATTTGATCCTTCGTCCCTGGGGCTGGAAAGTGATCGCTTAACCCACTAAGCCATTCCAGCTTCCCTTCTGAGGTAAATTCTCATACTTAGACCTACTGTCATGATTGCTTATTAGCTGCAATTCCTTTTTGAATTCACATGACCAGCCCAGCTAGAATGTGTTAGCTCAGAACTTTAAACGGGGGGAAGGGAGAAGGACCATAACTATAATGTAAATACGAGTGAATTAGTATTAAAAGAGAATCTTGGGAGATAAGGTACATTTTCAAGAAAGTATATTCAGGGGAAGCCAGGAAGGCTCAGTGCATTGAGCACTTACATTACAGCCCCAGGGTCCGAGGATTGAGTTCCATCCTGGCCTCAGCCCATGCGGACCCATATGCTGAACTGGAGTGTACTTCCCATTCCAGTCTGGTTCCCACCAGGGTGAGCTTCCCATGTGGGAGGCCCCTGGCTTGCGGGGGCACATCTCCCATGAGGGAGGCCCCCGACCCAGTTCCTGCCCTGTGTGGCCCCACACCCATTTATGGAATGAAACTATGTTGAAAACTAATGATGTACAACTATGGAGACTACTCTGGGCCCTCCCCCTTCTCTCTGTCTCTCTGTCAAAAACAATAAATATTAAAAAAAAAAAGCATATCCAGCACATTATACTAGGGTAACTACAAAATTTCTGTAGACTTGGAATTCACTATAAATAATAGGTGACTTGAATGAAGAAGAATAGTATTTAGGGTTCCTATAGCATTATTTTTTTCTCTAGGGAGTTCAGGTACCCTTTATAGCTATTTAGTTATTCTCTTTTATATTTTATGATTATTTTTTCAATTACATTTGACATAGTGTATTATATCGGTTTCAGGTTTATAGCATAGTGGTGGGACATTTATGTACCTTACAAAATCCTCATTCTGATATATATTTGGTTTCGCTCTGACACCATATACAGTTATTACAATGTTATTGACTATATGTCCCATGCTGCACTTTATACCCCTATAACTATTTAGCGACTATGAATTTGTACTTCTTGATTGCTATCCAGTTATTCTTGATATCTATCCAGCCATCCTTCCTTCCTTCTATCCTTCCGCCGAAAAGTCTAAGGATGTGGAGGCACAGCTGCATTTAACTCTATGACACAGGTGTGAGGAAGATCTTAATAAGCCCTGTTTTTTACTGATAGTAGATGAGGTACAGGGAGGTATTAAGCCCAGGCCTATATTAAGCCCAGGCCTATGCAGTGAGTTTCTTGCTGAATCTGGCACTAAAGCTCAGTACTCTATTCACTGGACACGACTCTTGAACCTTGTCTGGCTTCATTCTCCCTGACCTTTTTCTACCAGCTGCCCCCTACTTGTAGAATTGGTCTTATGGATGAACAGGAAACAATGCAAAGGATCTGCTTTTCCTTGTGTGTACCCTTGATGATGCCATTTGAGTCTGAAAGGCGTGGAACACTTGGGACTCACTGTTCACGAAGACGGCAAACCTCAGGAAGGACAGGTAGCGCTCCCCTTCGATGGGGTTCCAGCCGATATCAGGGTATCCTTTGGCCAGGAGCATAGGGCAGCTCTGTAGACCACAGCCTGCCAAGTAGGTCACCACCTGCCAACAACAGTACAGAAGTGAGTGACCAAATTTCTTACAAGATAGCTGTAAAGCCTGTGGAATTCTGGGACTGGAAGGGCTCTCATTTCCCTAGAACCTAGAGCGAGTCCAAGACTTTTAAAGGACATAATTTAATAGATTTGAAGCCAATTAATTTTTGCCTCCAAGTAATCAACAAGACTGATGATCGCTGTTGTGTAGGAATACATCATGCACTATCAGTTAGTTGTCTGGCTTTCCAGTTCTGGCAAGAGGGAGAGGCCATTTAAAAATAGGCCTAACTAGGGTACATCTGGGGAGACAGCCATGATTCTAGTCTGGCCCTGTGCACAGTATGAACACAGTATTTTAAGACCAAATATTCTGTCACTGGTTGAGTCTCATGGGGGCCTAATCAGGGGTCCCTACTCAAGTTCTAGAACAGGGGTCTCCAAACTTTTCAGCCCGTGGGCCGCATTAATTATCAAACAGCAGTTTGGGGGCCGACTACACACTCGAGGTCCAAATAAAAAAGAATCAAAACATAGATGTTGTTTTTAATTATTTATTTAATATTATTTTATTCAGATAAAAAGGTCTCCATGGGCCAGAGGAGAGGGCCTCACGGGCCGTAGTTTGGAGACCTCTGTTCTAGAACAACAGCTGTCCAAAGTGAAAAGTCAAGATGTGAAGGTTGGGATAGCTAGTGAAGAGGCATGGCCAGTTAAGGACTAGGATTAGTAGTGTTCTCTTTGCTTCCAGGTTACCAGACACACGTCACAAGAGTTCAGCTCTGTGATCTTGTCGGATATTTTAGAATCTGCCTGCTTTTTAGAAGGTCTCAGACAAAAGCCTGGCATATAGACCTTTGCTTGAAATACTGGAGGTGCCAAAACATGTATATACATTTTAAGAGATGCTATTTATGTATAACTTTCTGAAGTTGAAAGAATTATGGTCACAATGTATAATACGACGTTCACTCAAAAGATGGCATTAATCAAACGTTATCATGCGACAGGCAGGACAGTCAGAGAACATGGCAGAAGCACAGGGGTCGAATGAGAAGCACAAGACCATTTGGAAGAGGTATTTACATTTTGAGAATGTTGTGGAAGTACAATGACAATGGGGCCGTGCATATGCAACAGAACCTCCAACACACCTAACAACTGTGCACATTGGTGATACATTTGAGAACCATGGTAAATTGAAATGGTGTGCGCAGAGATACAAGTGGACACTTTGGTCAACCTTGTTCAAGCAGTAGTTGGCCATAATCAGAAGTGCCATTATTAGTTGTAACATGGTTTCATTTCAACAGGTGGATGTGGAGTAGCATGTAGTGGGAACCAAACATGGTGGGGGGGTTCCTACATGGGAGATGAGAACCTTCGCTGCTGAGCTATCCCAGCAGTTACCAGTTGTGCTGCAATTCAGCATATGGGTTTGCATGAGCCAGGGCAGGGAATCGAACCCTGGACCTCACAATTCCATGATACCGTAAGCACTCAACAGCTGAGCTATCTCAGGATCCTTGGCATTCTTTACCTTTATATTGATGATAGCTTCCTGTTCTGTCTCTTTCTTTACTGTGTAAACTTACAATTGTGATGATCTAGAATTTATTAGGAATCACAGGTGTGTATGGTAGTGTTCAATGTAGACCAGTGAAGCCTCCACATACACAGATACCCAAGTCTCCACATCCCCATGGTGGGGATGGGGGTGGGGGTGGGGGATTCTCTGGTTCTAATTATCATGTGACTGCAGTTACTTACCTCCTACCAGATTTCTCTCATGTGTGGAAGAGGTTCTGAGAAAGCCCAGCCTTTGCTCTGCGTTTGCTTAGCTTGGCTACACCATAGACAGGAAAGAGCAAGCACATAGCCTCTCCAGGGCCAGTTACCTTCTCAAGGTCTGGTTCCTCCAAGCCCAGAGCTAGCTCGTTGTTGTCCATCACAGAGGAAGCTGCCACATCCAGTGGAGTGGATCCCCTCATGGATGGGGAGGCTGAAGAAGGAAGGAGTGAGAAAGGGGCAGAGAGATCACCGCTTGCTGAGCTGAGGTTGCAGTACACACAAATGGGCCAGAAGAGGGCAGCAAACACACAAAACCAGGGTCTCGGCAGTGTTTTTTGAGGGGATAGCACGCATAGTTTAAGAACAGCTCTATTCGCTATCCTTCCTCTCCACACTCATTATTGATTGTGAATACAGATTAAGTTAGAAATTCAGTTCACAGGATGAGCTGGAACCACGTATTTTCAACTGCTTTTCTAACGTGAAACTTCTTGGAGCCCCCCATTTGATAATCACTCTGAAGACTCAGATGTCCAACAATTAAGCTAAAATGACTTGCCCACTTCTGGGGGCACCACCTAGAACTTAACAGTAGCCTCAGAGAGCATTAGCTCATGTAGTCCTCAGGTCACCAATGCTGTCTTTGGTTTTCCTTTTGTCTAGTTCTTCAGCTAGAATCAAGAAAAATTTCAGGTGGCATTTTGCAAAAAGGTTGGTAGCCTGAGGCTGCATTTGCTCAAGAGGAAACCTGAGATTTCAGATTTCACGTGCATGGATGAGTGTATTTGCGTCTTCCACAAGTTCCCTTGGTTATATTCAGAACAGTGAGTAAGGTATGTGCGCTGTGTTGCTTTTCTGGCAGTGGGGATGGATTTACACTATTTACCCACAGTTGCTCTGGGCCAGTCCGCCTTATATCCATGGCTGGTTGCCTAATGGGACCAACATGCAGCCTGCAGCCAGCCTGCCAAGAAGAGACTGGATCCATGACCTTGGTCTCATTGCAATGTTCCCTGGTCAGCCGAGGGGGCAGGGAAGAATGTTGTCCCCATGCTATGTCTGAATTTCAAGCAGCATTTTATAAACCATGAGCCCCTTAGTCCCAAGAGAGACGAGGTAAAATTATGGGACTATGCCAAGACAAATCTGTCATTCGTGCTGTCTGGTAGCAATGTCTCTACTCAGGTTGGAGAGCAGACATGGTATCATTACTGCTGCTTGATTTTAGCTCAGGCAGGGGTCCATTTTGCATTTAAAAACCCCACAGCATGCACATGGCTTCTTTCCTTTTATCTTCTAAGTGGTCAGGGGAAGTGTCACCTCTGAGCCCAGATATGGAGGTTACAGTATGACATACCTAGGCCAACACTGCTGTTCTCCAGCAGGTAACTTAGATGCTCAAACATGGCCTTCTGATTTTGCCGGCTGATTCGACAGAAATAGCAAAGGAAGCGACAACAGCTAGCCACCATCTTTGGAAAAGCAATCTGTAGGGAGAAGTAGGAAGTATCAAGGAAAAGACTCTACCATGAGGTTTTTCTGGAAAGTCTGACTTCAAAGAGCTGAAGTCTTGCAAGCTATAGAGAGTTTGGAAAAATATTCTTTCCCCTTATTTCCAGTTTGTCCCCAGACATATATATTCACAGGAGAGAAAGTGTATACACCTAAGAAGAGGCTTCACCCAATACTGAGAGCTAATTATAGTTCCTGAAATAGCTTTCTTTCCAAGCAAATAGATGTCAAATGAGAATCCCAGTCATCCTCAGATGTCACGTGAAATTGCACGACCCTACACCACGCTGTTGCTTCTAACTAGGAGGGGCGTGGACAGAACTGATGGAAAATTTAAGAAGGGACATGGGTGATCAGAGACAAGTAAGGGCCAGCATTAGGTCACATCTGAGTTCTCTGGGTAAAGGTGCAGGCTGCCCCCTGCAGGTGGAGAAGCCTCCAGGGCACCACCTTCTTGGACTGTGACCTCCCTCAATTACTTCTCTCCTTGACCATTGCTCTCCTATAAGCTCCTATAGCACTTGTAATTTGACTCAGACAACTTAGCACCGAGGTGCCATCTTATATTGCTGTTTTTGTGTTTGGCTTCTCTGCTTAATAAAGTCATTAGCATCTCCAGGGCCTGGCCATGGCTTAGTTTCGATCCGATAATGCTCAATACATGGTGTCAGTGTTAACCTCACTCAGGATCCTGGAAAGACCTTGGTTTGCCCCATTAGAATCGTGGAGGGGGCTTGAAGAAGTAAAGCGCTGAAACGTAAGAGTCTTTGCCTGCTGAGGCATCCAGACGTTGGCTCGGGATCTCCTGGAGACAGTCAGTCCACTTTCCCAAGAGCTCTGAGGAACTCGAGGGAGGAAGAACGTGGGCTTGGCTTCTGTTCTTCCTGCACACCCCCACTTGTCAATACTGTAGAACTGCTTTGCTAAGACCCAGCACTCTGGAATTTCCAATGTAAGACAGCATACCCCCCACCTACTGCCTTCAGAAGCTATCTATTCTGAGGACCCCAGACAAGTTGGGATAAATCCCAAGTTGGGGCTTCTCCCTACTCCCTCTCTCCCCGCATCCAGCAGGAGGTCCCCCTGAGAGCAGGTACCCTATGGGGGTGGGGAAGCTGACAAGGCCAGTGTCGGGAGCTTGGCTCACAGAGGAAACCCGCACACTCCTGAGGGAACACTGCCAGGGTTATTAAGATCTTGTTCTCCTCTAAAACAGCCTTCCCCTGACACAGCACAAAACGCACCGGGCTCCTAAGTGGAACCCAGAGAAATTCCAACTGGGAAGGAGGAGGGCTGCAGAGTACGATAGACGTAGCAGCTAACAGCCCCGTGGATGCCATTCAGCCACGTCATCCAGCCTCTGGGTTCCTTCTTGTCACTGTGCACGCCTCACCCTCTTCCTGGGAGCAGTGACTGAGGCAGTGGACACCAGTGTGTGGCTGTAAGCAAGTCACCCCCATTGTCCGCGCCCAGGGGTCAAGTTCCGGCTACGTTCTCCTGGTAGCATTACCTGAGATTTCTCTGCACTCAGCACGTTCACCATCACCTCCATCACTGTCTCGTGCATGCCGAGGACCCGCATGAGGTTGGGGTGCTGGTAAAACACCTTGTTGTTCATTATGTCTCTAGGGTAAGGATCAGAGAGGGACTTCAGCACTTCCCTGTTTCACAGCTATGGAAATTCAGGGATGAGAACACACAAATGCACACACACACTAAGGGTGAAGTCACGTAAATGTCACAGGCTGGAAAGATACGAGGGCAGAGGTCAACTGGAACCTCTGTGGAGGGCCTTCCTTAGCTGATGGGAATATTCTGGGCTCTTATTTCTACCACAAACTTACTTTCTCTCTTTGAAACATTTCCTTTTAATGACGGATTGAACAGTTGCCCCTTGGTCCTTTTACTTGCAATACTTTTAAGGCAGCCCCAATCACTGTGTTTCTTTTCCCCCAGCTAGTCAGGGTCCCCTATTTTCCCTTTTCCTTCTCTTGTCCTTCTATCTACATCTCTATGGACTTCAGTTTTCTTGGTGATAAGGCTGCACTCTTTACTTAGGACAACTGTACATTCTGTACCAATAATGTCCTCAAAAACCAATGAACTTGTCAGCCAAAAGGAAAAAGAATTATGTTTTTAAGCCATCCAGTACAAAATAAAGCAGCAGGCAAATCTGGCGACAGAGGCAGCCCAAGACGTGGCTGTGTGCAGGCTGGAAGTGGGGTCACCCCTCCCGTCCCCTTCCCCAGAGTTGCAGCTGCTCCAGGAGGCCCCACCAGGTTTGACTGCTGCTGAAGGGCTGAGGCGGAGGCTGATTAGGCAGCTTTTTTCTCCTCCTGTAAAAGTCTCTTTGCTTGTAAGATTCCTCTATGAAAACCAATTGGGCTACCCCACCTGGTAGCCTCCAAACCCCTATTCTGGGCCTTGGCCTGACTCCAGGCTGTGCTCATTTAGTTTGCTGGCTCAAGGGTGGTGGGCTGGACTCTCAGCAGCAGGAAGGCTGCAGTTCTAGTTCTGGATTTCAATCATGGTCAGTGCTCGGCTGCTCAGTGAACCTTGTGGAGCCTTGGTTTTTCCATCTGTGAAATGGAAGGACTATAATCCCTAATGAAGCCATTTCCCACTTAGAAAAAAAAAAGTACAGCTCACTGCCACATTCATTGAATTGTATATACACACGCTCTGAGGCTGAAGCAAATCAGACTGGTTTTCAATGTAAGAATAAAAATTAAAAATGGTTCTTGGAGTTATTTATAAGCAGGATGTGTCTCTAATCCTAATGTAACAGAAATGTATACAATGATCAGTATTTTAGTAATTCTTTTCACATGGAGGACTGCTACGTTTGTGGGATTTGAAATCTGTGAATTATCTTGAGGCAAAGTATTCTGGGGCAAATGGGAAATGGGTTAAAAGAAATCTTTTTGATGTTTAAAATGTAATCTTTTTTAACAACATGGCTTCTCAGGAAGAGATATAAGCTCTCGTTATGGGCAAAGGTGTCTCAGGACTGACAGAAATGACCCTCTAGGATGGTGCTGAGGAAAACAGAAGGAGTAGGCAGCAATGTTTCAGAGGAAAGCCTCAGAAATTTCCAGTCAAAAGCAGCCATGCTCAAAAAGTTTTCTCTCGTGTTGGGCTGAACACACTGTCCCTTCTTCTGAATTTTTTTTTTCGTTGCCCCCCTGAGGCTATTTTCGTCAGGGTCAAGCTAAATACCTGTTTTTCTCCAAGACCCCACTTCTTCTGGTACCGTCCCTTCAGCCTGGATTAGCAGGTGATCTAAGGTTATCGAAGGTGACTGACGTGGGAAGAACATGCGCACAGGAGGGGCACACAGAGACGGCATACGATGTCATCCCGGAACACCCATTCAGCAAGGTGACGCCATTTGCCCACGTGAAGCCCTTCGGATGGCCTTGCCCGTAGCTGGGAGTGACCTACCCCAGCCCATTGATCATGAGCATCTCCTCTTCCTTGCCCATCCTGACGCTGAGGAGGCAGCGGATCTGGCCCAGGGCAGCCAGCAGGTGGATGGTGTCGCTCACGGAGGCCTGGCTGATAGTGTAGGTCTTCCGCAGCGCCTGCAGCAGCTCCCCGATGCTGTCGTACTGTCTCCGGAGGAGGTTGAACATCATGCGGACCAGTTCTGCATCCTGGATCTGGTCCTCCTGGGCCCAGCGGATCATGGTCTGCGAAATGAGCTGCTTCAGTGTTGCTGGAAGGACAATAGGAAGGACCAGTACTGTGGCTGTCTTGGCTCAGGGAGAGCTGTACACCTCAGCTAATTCATTCAATGGGAAGACACATCATCAGTCGGTCAAGGTTAAAAAATTCTTTTTATTTTAAGGATGTGGTATGGCACACAGAGAAGTAGATATGTTATCAGAAGACATGTATGTGAGCCGTACTACATGAAAATAATAGGAAGTGGATGACAGGACAGTTCAGCAGTTGAGCACTTCCCTCACAATGGGGAGGTCTGTAATTCGAATCCTGGCCCCGGCCCATGCAAACCCACATGTTGAAATGCAGTGCAACTGGTAACCTCCGAGACGGCTCAGCAGAGAAGGATTCTTCTCCCATGTGGGAGGCCCCCAGTTCAGTTTCCTCCCCGTGCGGCCCACATCCACCTGTGTGGCATGAAACCATGTCACAACTAACGATGCACAACTATGGAGACTGCTCTGGGCTTATCCTCTCTGTCTCTCATCTTCTCTCAAACAAACAAAAATGTTAAAAATAAATAAAATGACCCACTTTAAAAGAAGAAGAAATCACAGGAGATGGAGTGAAGTGGACTACGAACACCCTACAAGGTCTAAAGGCTTCGCAGCGGGACCCCTGGCCCTCATGGGCCCTCACAGGCTGAGCCCTGCTGCCGGCCTCTCTGGCAGGAGTCAGCCGCCACTGCATCATGGATTACCTTCACACGTAAGACAAAAACCAGTGTGACTCGAATCCAGAACTTCTCAGGGCTCATGCTGGTCGCACTCAAACCAGTGGGGGGATTCTCAGAAGTTTGACTCAGTGGCCCTGAAAAGTGCTGGCTGGCATTGGTGTGGGACGATGACCGGAAGGGAGGTCTGAGTAGGAGGCCAGAGGAGAAGGGGACCCGCCCGGCAGGGCTGGGAAGGCACTACTCGCCCTCCCCATGTTATTCACAGTTCCAGAAGGTGCCATGACAGAGGTGAGAACTGCTGCTTTTAAATTATAATTGCATCCGTGTCTGGCTCTGCCAATCACATTCTTGAAAAGTATGGATGGCACCAAGATCCTTAACTCAGACCTGGTGATGCAGGCAGAGCTCAGGGGACAACAAAGGTCACACAGTCCATCCGTGAAAGGACTGGGAATAGACTCAGATGGCTGCTTACGGTATCCTGTGCCATCTCTAATCATCTAGTTTTCTACCTCCAGATACTATATATGGCAGATGTCTGCTCTACATTCAGTCTTGGCTCATCGTAAGGATATAAAAATAGAGCTGCAAGAGATCTAGACGTAAAGGATTCATTTGACTTACTGCTGTGTCTATCAACCCTGTGGGTATTTTAGGTTCAGACGAAAGACATAAGCGGAAAAACTTAAAAAAGGGCACTGAAGGTAGAGAGAAGCACAGTGAAAAGATGTTCCTAAGAGATCTCACCAGGCAGGGATTGCTGACTAATAGCTGTCAGGTTAGATAATATCTGAACCCTGCAGGGGAAAAGTTATTTATGGGCCAGACTGAGTTCCTCTCAGGAACCTGTTTTCTCCATAGACAAATGTAAAAGTTGCTTTTTCTCCAAGTTCATGGTAAGCAATGAAAGCACGATAAACACACAGACATTCCTGGAACCAACATAAGTTTTTCTAGTCCTGAAAGTACAATTCCTTCTTTAACCTATATTTTGAGTGGAAAATATTATCATTCCCACCACTAGCAAGCAAATCCCCTGCAGAGAGAATACACATTGTTACAGTCCTTGTCACACACAAAAAGCAACAATCAGAAACATTAATAAGCTCCAAGTGCATCTTCTTTTTAACAAGAAATTTCATAGAATCATAATGAAACCAAGTGAATACTAGCTTTTCCTTTACCTGACTTACAGATTAATTCAGGACCTGGGTGAGCTCTTAGCCTCACAATGACTTAAAAATTCAAATCAACAGCTACAATCTAGATCAGGCAGGTCCAACCTGTAGCCCAGGAAGACTTTGAATGAGGTCCACCCCATTCAGCTATTTTTAGTGTTAGTGTATTTTATGTGGCCCAAGGCAATTCTTCCAATGTGTCCCAGGGAAGCCAAAAGGTTGGTTGGACACAGCTGTCTAGACAATGGAACATTTACAGCAAAGCATCTCACTTGAGGGCAAATGGGGAAGGACAGAGCCCCTTAGCCTCAAAAGAAGGCACAGGAAACACACCACAGGTTCTCTGCCCAGGCTACCCTTCAAGGTCAGAATAAGAGGATGAGACAAATAAATATAATATGAGGGCTGTCTGGAAAGTATCCAGATATATAACAGCTCGTTATATTGACAGTGGCTGGATTTTTTTCCGGATAGCCCTCGTATGTGTATGACCAAGCTAAAGCTCAGTTAAAAAAAAATCTCTGGTAGACGACTGGATAAAGAAGTTGTGGTACATTTATACAATGGAATACTACTCCGTAATAAGATGAAATACAGCCATTTGTGACAACATGGATGGACCTTGAAACCATCTTATTAAGCAAAATAAGTCAGACTGAAAAAATCAAGAAACATATGACCTCTCTTATAGGTGGAATATAAAACTGAAAGGAACAAAGAAACAAAGACTCATGGACACTCTCAATAGTTTAGTGGTTACCTGAGGGTAAGAGGGGAGGCAGGTGGGAGAGATAGGGGTGGGGGGAAGTAGGGAGGGGGAGTCAAACATAAGGTGATGGAAAGAGAGCTGATTCTGGGTGGTGAGCACATAATACAATGTATAGACAATGTAGAATTGTACAGCTGGAAACAATGTAATTGATATCAATTAATGTCACCCCAATAAATTTAACAATAAAAAAAAATGACCCCAAGCTCATGATAGAAAAATCAAGACTGATCATCATTGTGTTACTGATGGACAGATGTAATTCAGTAGAAGGCATGAAGGCATGAAGACACGAAATTTCATTGTTGATCATGGTTTCCAAATGTGAGATTGAGATGCAAAAAGTGAGGGAAAGAAAGAAATGAGAAGAAAACTGTGGGGAGAAGAGAGAACCATTTTCAAGCGCCCTGGAAAGCACAGTGTATTTTGTGGCTGACAAAAAATGCTAGAGACCTATTACCCACCAAGCAGACCAAGGTTGAATCAACGAATTTCTAATGGTCTAGAGCAGGAGGGTCCAACTTTTCGGCATCCCTGGGCCACACTGGAAGAAGAAGACTTGTCTTGGGCCACACAGAAGATACACTGATACCAACAATAGCTGATGAGCTTAAAAAAAAAAAAGTTGCAAAAACGCTCATAATGTTTTAATAAAGTGTATGAATTTGTGTTGGATTGCATTCAAAGCTGTCCTGAGCTGCAGGTTGGACACTTCTGAAACTGAGCAAATGAAGCTTTACATCCCTGGTAGTCATGCTACTGACACTTCCTCAGATTTTAATTAAACACACCAAGGTCAAGAAGTTAAAGACAACACAAAACATGCTCTAGAATGTAAGTAAGCTCTTACATCTTAGGATTAAAATAATTAATGCATGTAACCACAGCTGGCACATATTGTGGGCTTTAAAAAGGTTAACTATTATACTAGCTATGTCTGTCATTATAGAAAGCATAGTCCACAGACCCTTGGGATCCCCAAGATCCTTTAGGCAGCTCTCAAAGCCAAATGTATTTTCATAATAATGCTAAGATGTTACTGCCTTTTGCATTGTGTTGATAGCTGCGCTAATGGTGCAAAAGGGATGGGGGGTAAAACTGCCCGGGCCTTAGCACCAATCAAATCAGTAGCACCGACTCTACTCTTCACTGCCTCTTCCACTGGAAAATGCCCAGTTTCACACAAGAATGTTCTGAATGAAATAGACACTTTATCAATATTAACCTTGTGAGTATACATATACCCTTTTAATATCCTGTGTGACAAAATAGGAAGTATACCAAAAGCACTCCTGCGGTATGTCAAAGGGCAGCGATTTTCCTGAGGAAAACCACTTGTATGATTGAGCTGTGAGCTAAGCTAGCTGCCTGTGTCATGGAATAACATTTTTAATTAAAAGAACCACAGATAAACTACGGTTCATCAGTGTTGGGTAACTGACAGACATTTTCTTAAAAATGAAAGACGGCAGGTTTCAAAGAAAACAACTGATAATATCTGTTGTCTTAATATAACTTGAGTTTTCAAGGAAGAACTAGCATTTTGGAAAAAGTTTATCTGTCACTGCGAGTTTGACAGCTTCCCGATACTTAATGACTTTTCTTATTAAATTGTTGATATTAACAAATGTGATTTGTTCATCTTATAATTAAAGATGCCAATGTCTGGGAGCTTTGCATAATGTGGTAAACCAGTCATTTCCCAATGAGCAAATGCATGATGTTACAAAAACATTCATGGGGGAAAGCCGGGACGGCTCAGCGGGTTGAGCGCTTGCTTTGGGGCCATGAGGACCGAGGATCGAATCCCGGCTCCGGCCCAGGCAGGACCCACGTGCTGAACTGGGGAGTTCCCACAGTTTGGTTCTCTGGCTGTCTCTGTCTCTGTCTCTCTCTCTATCTGTCAAAAAGTAAAATAGAAATAACTATGCACTGAACACAAAAAGATAATTTCTCTCTATAAATGTGAAAAGATAAAAAAAAAAAAAAAAAAAAAAAAAAAAAAAAAAAAAAAAAAAAAAAAAAAAAAAAAAAAAAAAAAAAAAAAAAAAAAAAAAAAAAAAACATTCATAAGTAAAAGCTTCATTCAACACACAATATACACCAATGAAATTTTATATATCCAATTACAAAAATTTTCTTTCATATGGTTTCAGATTCCACATAGCAATTATCTTTTGAGAAAATACTATTTGAATTTTATGTAGTATTGAAGAAGAATTTCCATAATTGTCTGAAAAAGCTAATAAAATACTCATCTTTCTAACTATATAACTGCGTGAGGTCAAATTTCTTCCTATTCTTTAACTAGCTATAAGAATCCAGCTATCTTCTGTTAAGTCTGACATAAGAGATTTATAAAAATGCAAAACAAAGTCACTTTTCTTGTCCTTTTTTTTTTTTTAAGGATTTATTTTATTGTTTTAAAGAAAGTGAGAGATAGAAGAGGGGAGGGCCCAGAGCAGCCTCCATAGTTGTACATCATTAGTTGTGACATGGTTTCATTTCACACAGGTAGATGTGAGGCCATGCATGGCGGGGACTAACTAGGAGCCTCCCACTTGGGAGGTGAGAACCTTTGTTGCCAGGGGCAGTGACCAATTGCACCACAGTTCAACACATGGGTTGTACAGGGCCAGGTTTCGATTCCTGGACTTTGTGATTGTAAGGCAAGTGCTCAACCTTGAGCTTTCCTGACATCCCTCACCCTCTTTTTCTTTCTTTCTTTCCTTTGGTATTGAAAAATTTAATTGTTTTTCATAAAAGTATGTTACTTATATAATACCTAATGGGTTTTTATTATTTTTAAATCATTTAAAATCATTTAATGACAATTGTTCAAATTTTTGCTTTAAATTTTAATTCAGTAATATTGATAGATATGATCCACATAAACTATAATAAAGACTTTGGGATCTTTGATAAATTTTAAGAGTGTCAAGGGGTCTCAGGACCAAAAAGCCTACACCGAGGTGACAGCCCTGACTGAAAGGTTAAGCTTTTCCTCCAGCTAGGATGAAACCCTGTCCCACTGGGCTGTGCAGTTCCAACCACGTAGCTGAGACCTGAACCTGGAAAGTTGCAGCTGAAGTTTTCTGTTTCTTTCTGGATGGGAGGCAGGCTAAATGTGAGTATAAGAAGACTAATACTTATAACATTGAGAAATAAGGAGAGGAGTAAAGAATCATTATCTTGAAAATTAAATCTTGCCAGTCAGCAAGGACCCTGGTCATGATTTATTCATCACCAAAGGGCTTTCCACCAGCCGGAAGGGCCCTACCTGCTTCCTTCTTCAATTTGGGTTTAAGATCAGTCATTTTCAGAGCAAGCAGGGAGCTTTGTGTCTTCTACACAGAGGCTGGGTGGCCTTGTTGAGCTTGCTGAGCCAGTGCAATGGGGCACACAGAGAACAGGTACACCGCAGGCTGGAGGGGGGGATACTTAATTCTCTGCCCTCAACATTAGCGGACCCTTCACCAATGACTTTACTCTTTTTCATACTGGAGACCAGGGCTGTCCACAACAGAGGCTTTGCTCTGCGCTCAATGTATATCTAAGGCTCAGGACCAATCTCATTCCTAAGTTTCCACTTGTCCTTATCCTATTAGCTAAGTTACTTCTGCTAGTGTCCCTCCTAAACAGCTTATTAATTGAACACTATTTTCTGTTAAGTGCCCAAGACTGGCTTAAGTACCGCATAGGAAACTATTTCAAGACACAATTATTATCCACAGCAGCCTAGCTGGAGAAACTAAATACAGTACTGTCTCTTAGCTGAAACTTAAGGAGCTAGCACTCTCAAGCAACTAACAAAAAAATGGAAGAAATACGGTAATAATACATTTATCCGGCATAGGTGCTGGTTAACTGAGTCTATTGTACACACATGTGGAGCACTGAATGAGAAATAAAGTGTAAAAAATCATGAGTAAAACTGTTGTTTTTCAAGATATTTAGGAAATAAGACAATCTATCACAAGGTACAACATCTACAGTGATACTTACATTTAAAAAAAATGGTAAGATCTTCCTTGCTCATTTTTTCCCCCAATGAGTTCTTTATCTGAAGTGCTTTTATATTTCTGGCATAGGTCCACAGTACATGGAGACTAAGCAGGGAAGAAAAGGCTCTATCATGAAGTTTAAAGGGGCCTTCCAAGGGATGGATAAATGGATCTGATGCAAAATACTATTCTTGACTATGACTAATTTGAAATGCTATTTTCTTGAGAGATGGCTCATACAAGTTGTCCCTGTAGTAAATACTTTAATATTATTTTCTAGCATCAATGGGGGAATGCTGAAAAATTTGGTAGGAATTTCCACAGCAAAGGGAGTCAATTCTCAATATAAATTTGGACCCCTTCTTAATCAAAGAGAAATAGGTGTAGTAATCTTGCAGAAGGTACATTCAAAAAAATTACAGTGTAGGTCACTTCTATCTAAGAGATACATTCATTACTAGTATGCACTGAAGTGGGAAAAATATTTTTTTTAAGCACTGCAAATGTAGTAAAATAAATGTTTTGGGTTTTTTGGGGGGTATATTTTTGTTACAAATATTTTGCAGAGCTAACTACTGAAGATCCTGAATTAATGTTATTAAAGACATTTTTTGGTTGTATTTTTTGCACTATCCATGTTTCCATTATTTGGTAAGAAAACTTTCATTCATTATATTTTTTGGCTTAATAATTTCTAGATTATAACTGAAAATAAATTTTAAAAACCATGTATTTTATTATATTTGCAGTGTTTATCATTTTTCCCCCCTCATTTTGGCACACACTAAATAGTAATGTACCTCCTGAATACATACAACCTATGCTATAATTTTTTTTTGACGTTGCCTTCCGCAGGGTTAAGAACAGTTACAACTAAATAATGGTTTCCTTTCTGTTACTTTTCTAAGTTTATCTTTGAAAACGCTGCCCTTTCAGGACTAATAAAACACTTAGGAAGCATGATTCTGGAACGGGCACCGACTCCAGGAGGAGGGTGAGGGTGAGGCAGAGAGCTTAAATCTACCATCTGCCATTATGTTCTCATATTCTCTCTCTCGCCCCATCCCCAAATATTATACTTAAAACCTCCACCAAATCGAATAAAGTCGCTTCTGCACTCTTTGCTGTAACTGTACAATTTCTACTTCCTGATTTACCCCAAATACCTGAAAACTATTTTTCCATAAAGATATATGTACCCCTATGTTCACTGCAGCATTATTCATGGTGGCCAGAACATGGAAACAACCAAAGTGTCCTTCGACAGATGACTGGAGAAAGAAGATGTGGTACATTTACACAATGGAATACTACTCAGCGATGAGAAATGACGAAATACAGTCATTTCTGGCAACATGGATGGTAGTTGCGATTATTACATTAAGTGAAGTAAGACAGAAAAAAGTGAAGAACCATATGACTTCACTCATATGTGGGACATAAAGCTGAAAGTAATAAAGGAAGAAGACAAACAAACAAACAAAAACTCATAGATACAAACAACAGTTTAATGCTTACCAGAGGGTAATGGGAGAGGAGGAAGCGGAGAAGAGAGGAGGGTCACATATATGCTGATAGGAGAACTGACTATGGGTGGTGAGCATTCAATGCATCATATCGATAGTGTATTATACAGTAGTACACCTGAAATGTATGTAACTTCACTAACCAATGTTATTCCAACAAATTTTATATAGAAAAAAGAAATATGTGTAACCAAACACTTGTTTTCCGCTGAGATATAATATCAACCCTGTGAAATAGGATGTTTTAAGGTAGCTAGCCATGTGCATGTAGTTTCCTTGACAATTATAAATGACTTCATTTCTAAAATTATTAACATTATAGTTCATTCCGCTTCTGTAATTAGTGTAATTAGGGAGAGTCCCATTTAGGCAATTATATCAACTATATGATCTAGAAACATCACTTTAAATGACTGTTCAGGTTAAGTCAGAAATGAAGTATTTCTAAGGCAGTGTATTATTTAGGAAGACATGATGCCTGGAATACACTTTAAAAGAAAAGTAGCGGGAATGCTGGGGTAGTTCAGTGGTTGAGCACTTGCCTCACAATTGCAATGTCTGGGGTTTGATTCTTAGCCCTGGCTGTGCAAACCCGTATGCTGAACTGCAGTGCAACTGATAACCAACAGGATAGCAAACTGGTGAAGGTTCTTACCTCCCATGCAGAAAACACCCAGTTTGATTCCCACCCTACGCGGTCCCACATCCACCTGTGTGGAATGAAATCATGTCACAACTAATGATGTATGACTATGGAGACTGTTTTGGGTCCTCCCCACTTCTCTCTCTCACCTTCTCTCAGAACAGTAAAATAAACCTTAAAAAAAAAAAGAAAGAAAGAAAGAAAGAAAAATAGCTACTTTACTATATGATTTCTGGACTAGTCAGACATTCCACATTAAAAAAAAAAAGAGGGGAAGGTGGGATAGCTCAGCGGGTTAAGTGCTCGCTTTGCAGCCCTGGAGCCCAAGGATCGAATCCCAGCCCTGGCCCATGTGGACCCACATGCTGCCCTGGGGTGTGCCCCCAGTTTAGTTCTTGCCGGGGGCTATGCGGGAGGCTCCCGGCCCAGCTCCTGCCCTGTGCAGCCCTGCACCCACCTGTGGAGTGAAACCATATGGAAAACTAATGCTGTCAACTATGGAGACTGCCTGCTCTGGGCCCTTCCCCTTCTCCCTCTGTCAAAAAACAATAAAAAATGAATCTTTAAAAAAAAACAAAAAAACAAAAACGAAAGAGTAGGGTGTCTTTAAATTAGAGCTGGTTTTTAGTACATTAGTTTGGGAGTCCAGATATTATTATTGTTAAGTTGTTTACTTCCTACCAGTTGACATTTTGATGCCTGCTATTGGACCTCAGATTCTGTGACCCTTATAAGAAAATCCTCTAGAGTCACCCACAGCATTTGATATAAGTCTTTATTTTACTTTTTATTCATTTCAGGTATATAAAACACTGTAAGGATTAGACATTTATACCCCTCACAAAGTGATAACCCTACTAAGTCTACTACCCATCTGACATTGTGTGGTCTCTTTTTTTAAATGAGCAAATTACCAGCATTATAGCACCAACTACAGTAAGAGAAAGGACATTTATTCTCATGGTGTAGGTTTAAGTTTTTAGGTTGAAGGGGTCTGGAAAGAATCTTTTCTTTTTATCTCTGCATTTGGATCAGAGTCCAAGTGGCCATCATGCAATGAAGTGCAAGTTTATTATATCAAAGAGCAGATGTTGGCCGCTGGCAAAGCAAACCCCTGTAGTTTCCAGATGCAACCCTATGCTGGTGTTACATTTTTGTGAGTACGCTCTAAAATATGGGTCAGTTTGGAAGAAAAAGTCTTTTGATTACATCGGGAAGAGGGAGCACACAAAACTGCACGGTACTTAGCTTAAGCTTGGAAAGCAACTAACGGTATTCACACTTGTAACTAGAAAAGAGCGATCATGTGCATCTAAATCACGTACACTTACTTTCAAGTTCTAGGTGATTATGGTACACTGTGGTACGCTGTAAATGCTCTGGAAGCCTTCACAGGCGGTAGACTGTTCTCAAGTGAAAAGAACATGTGCATTTTGACCTCTTGCTTTCTCCCTCCCTGCGGTAAGCTGAATAATGGTTCTGCTAAAGATGTCCACCTCCCAATTCTCAGAACCTGTGAATACCAGGAAACCCTGCACAGCAAAAGGCACTCTGCAGATGTGATTAAGTTAAGCCTCTTGAGTTGCGGAGATTGTCCTGGATTATCCGGGTGGGCTCAATGTAATCTTCATAAGAGGGAGGCAGGAGGGTCAGAGTCAGAGAAAGACAAGTGATGACAGAAGCAGAGGTGAGTCTGATGCCATTCCTGGAAGGGGCTGCTTGTCACAGAACACAGGAGGCCTTTCAAAGCTGGGAAAGGCAAGAAATAAACTGCCCCCAGAGCCTGCCGAAGGAATGCAATGCTACTAACCCAGTTTAGATTTGTGACCCCCACAACTGGATGATAATGAACTTGTGTTGTTTTAAAGTCTGTGGTAATTTGTTACAGCAGGAAACTAACATACTCCCACTGATAGGAAGTCCTAGCTGGGCTGAGGATCTTTGAGTCCTTTCCCAAAGCTACAAATCACACTGAAGGGTCTCAGGGAACAAGCTGCTACTAAAGTGAAGCCACAGAAGCCACAACGTGAGGGAGATCCAGCTCTAAGTTTTTGCTGAGGCAATCGGAATTACCTGACAGAGTGCTGACGCAACTGAGGTCTGCCTGGATCTAGCCCAGAGCTTCTGTCAAAGCAGAACAAGAAATGCAAAAAGCACCTACTGCAGAACTGCTATGGCCAATTAGATGATGTCCATTGGCACAGACCGCATATTCTGTAGTTTCCGGGACACAGGCTCTGGCCTCTATTCTTCCTCTGAATATCAAGGGTTAGAACTGTCTGCATTTCAATGTTAACAACTGAATACACAAAAGATGCTGACGGTGATAACTATCACGGTATAATAAATATTCCTGACCCCATATCCAGCATTCATTTGTCCCTTCTTCCTTCTTAACAGAACCCTACTTTTGTACAGGTATCCGCCTCTCTACCTCAGGGCCCATGATCCTCAGCGAAACCTGACTCAGCCTCAATCTGAAAGTAGGCTCTGTTCACTTAAGTCAGCATTCTCTTTTCTTTTTTTCTGTTAAATTTATTGGGCTGACATTAATTGATATCAATTACATTGTTTCCAGGTATACAATTCTACATTACATTGTCTATACATCACATTATGTGCTCACCACCCAGAATCGGCTCACTTTCCATCACCGTGTGTTTGATTCCCCCTCCCTACTCCCCGCCCCCATCTCTCCCACCCACCTCCCCCCTTACCCTCAGGTAACCACTAAACCATTAACTGTGTCCATGAGTCTTTGTTTCTTTGCTCCTTTCAGTTTTATATTCCACCTATAAGTGAAGTCATATGTTTCTTAATTCTTTCATTCTGACTTATTTTGCTTAATAAGATGTTTTCAAGGTCTGTCTATGTTGTCACAAATTTCTGTATTTCATCTTTTCTTATTTCTGTTCTTTTTTAATGTTTAAAGAAAGTTTATTGTTTGAGAGAAGGAGAGTAAGAGGAAGTGAGGGAGAGGGAGAGAGACAGAGACAGAGACAGAGAAGGGGGCAGGGCCCAGAGCAGTCTCCAGAGTTGTACATCATTAGCTGTGACATAGTTTCATTCCACACAGGTAGATGTGGGGCCACGTGGGGCAGAATCTGAACCAGAGGCCTCTTACATGGGAAGAACCTCTGCTGCCAAGCCACAGTTGTGCCACAGCTCAGCCTATGGTGTTGCCTGGGCTGGGGCCAGGAATCGAACCCCGGACCTCTGGATTCCAAGGTAAGTGCTCAACCACTGAGCTATCCTGGCACCCCTCTCCACAACCATCACCATTTTATTTTCTAGTCACATTCATTGCTTTATGATTTGACCTATGAGCAAGTTCTCCAATTAAAGGGGATCTCAGGATCCTTGCTTCATGAATACCAGGATGGGAGGTATTTTCTCACTTTTTCCTTAGACGCTGTAGTAGTACATGAATGTGACACTCAGAGCTGTAGTCACCATCCTGCCACCAGCCTGAAGGCAAAGCTGGAACCTGGATCAAGAAGACTGTGGGGAGAGTGAGCAAAGCCATGGGATTAACTCACCTGGTGCTGGCTCCGTCTCCAAGCCTTCAGGTATGTTAGTCAATGAAGTTCCTTATCAGCTAGTCTACCTGAGTTGGTTCCCTGTCCCCCCCCCCTTTTTTTTTTTGCTGAAAGCAGCAGAAATGATCAATGAGGAGAGGAAGTTCTTATGACCTATACTTTCTATATTCATTTCAATAGTTGAGAGGTATGCAAGCTTCTAAGTACTAGGACATAAAACTGAGCATTATTTTACTGAATCACTGCCTAATAGCACAGTCAATAAATAACAGAGCTATTATAGGATTCAAGCCTCCACTGCTAGAAAACTAAACCTATCTATTTTATCACCTTAGAGCTGCTTACTTTCAACAACTTCATAGAATTAAAGAAAGTTATTTTTATTAATGTTTTAAAATTATATTATACTGTCTAGATGCTCTCTTTATAATCTATGAAATGGATTCTGGAATAAATCCTGAAAACCATAAAGCTTTAGTGCTTTTGCGGACTCTCAGCTGGGCAGATTATTCACTTTCCCAGAGCCTTGATTTCTTCACCAATTACACGAAGGTAGTAATAGAAAACTCACATTGAAGAAAATCAATGTAGGATGGTGCAGTGACAAGAGTGCTGGGTACTTTGTTCCAGCTCTGGCTGTGTGACCTTGGTGAAGTTGTTTTACCTCTCTGTCTCTCTCTCTAATTCTATGAAGTCAAAGTCACTTGATGTGGCTTAATGTGCTAGTGTTCTATGCTTATCTGACCCATTGAGCTCTTGAAAAAGTTGTACTAATGAATTAAAATAGCAATTGGAGGCCTATGGCTTCATTGTATTAAATTGATTGAGCACCAAGAATTCACCACATTTTAATGCCAACCAGCCTTATCTTGACATTTCCCTGCTTGATTTTATTAACAGTAAAACCGAAGATTGAGAAATAAAATCTTAAAATTCCAGTGGTTACTGACCACAGTAAGTGGCTATTATCAAGGCATCACCACACACCACTAACCACTCACACTGAGGAGATGAGCTGTGGCAGCTTGATGGCCTTTTTAATGACAGTCCTGACTGCTGGCTGAGGAAGAATCCTTCTTATGTCAGGGGTAGGATGGCACAACAGCCTGTAGATTTCACTGGGAAGATTTACTGGGGAAGGTCTCATGCCCTCTGTGCCCAGAGCTTCCTCTGGGCTGAATGTCTGGTTTGCATTTCAGAGGCCAAATACCTACTACTTATTAGCACAGAAGGTCAGGGAGAAAGTTAAATCCACTGACTTCAGGGAGACTGAATTTCTCTGCTTTCCCAGAGCCTCTCTGGCCCAGGCCACGCAGTAGGTACCACTGCCTTATTTCAGTAGAACAAGGATGCTGTCAGAGTCACTGAGAACAAGGTTACAGGGCTCTGAAAACCTGAACTGAAAAGCCTGCAAAGACAACAAGGAGCCTTCTTCCTGGATAATAAGAAAGAACAGCTCTGCTTATAATATGTCATCAGGGCCCACAACAGGCCATGGACAGTCAGGCCCCCAGAGATGTGTGACCAGTGCAGGGCCTACCCCAGGCCCCACAGTGAGCCACTGAGTATCTTAGAAAGCTCTCGTTCATCTCGCTCTGTATTTAATGTTTGGGTGTGTGCACGTATTTCCTTCTCTATTGGCTTCATGGGCTGAAGAATAAGGATAAAAGAACATTCTACTTCTCATTACAATAAATAGTTTTATGTTTAAAACTATTAAATTAAATAAATAGCCAATGTTTACCAAGAAGTAGCCAGTGTTCACCAAGAGCTTCCTATGTGTCAGATCCTGTGTTCAATACTGCATCTGAATGACCATTTAACCCTCCCAACCACCATGTAAGAACAGAAAAGACCCACATGGCAGGAACTGAGTTTCCTCAGCAATGTTGGTCATTACTAGACTAATCCTCATTTTATTTAAAAACATTTCAAGGTAGTAAACAAACCAAGGTTCCTGTAAATAGGTGGTCTGCTGAGGCAGGATGGGGGTGAGGAGCACTGGAGACAGAGCCTCCTGCATCCATCTATGGCGCACGTGGACCCGACAAGTGGCCACAGACAGCCTGACCTGGCTGCCCTTGAGCTTGGCTCTCAGGGCCAGCTGTGTGTGCAGTCACGTGCCAGTCAGGTATTACTGCTATTCTGCTTCCAAATTTCCCACTCTTAGTGGTGTTTTACCCTGGCCAGAGCCTCCCTACCTGGGTGGGTGGAGACAGGTGTGGAAGCAAAATGCTCTGCCCTCCCAGGACTGTTTCCAGCCATAGGACACCCTCATCCAGTCAGAAGCAGCTCTGCAGAGCACCAGCAAAACTATGCATACGCTTCAGTGTTTGCTGCAGATTCTGCCAGGCCATTTCTGCGGCCCCCTGGGGTCTCATCCATCACATGGAGATAATTAGCCTGTTGTTTTTGAAATCAATCAACCAGCGTCACCATCACTTTCTCAAAAACGTTCAGGCGATGAAAGGACTGATGATGACAATGGCAGAAAGAGCAGAGAGCGAGCAGATGCTGCTGCTGATGTGTTAGGGAGGGATGTCCCTGAAATGAAGATGGAGCAGACGTGGGGCAGCAAAGGACTCAGGAATGAAGTTTCTATCTTTACTTTGTGGGGAAGTAGCTGACGTGCTTTTTAGTTTGTCTATTCAGTGTGGAGAAAATAAACTGCTTGTGACGCAAGCTCCTGGCCACGCATCCTTGATATCTATGCTTCCCTAGCCTCTCCCTCCACCCCTACTGCCCCCTTGCAGCTGTCCCTGCCCAGAACTCTGAGAGAGCAGGGGCCCTGGACATGGAGCAGAATTCCAATCTTGGCCTCTTTCTCACTCACTGCAAGAACCTGGCCCAAATTATCTTGCTTTTCTTAGGCTTAGGTGCCAGGTGTGCAAAACGGGAACCTGGCTGTTACTTAGGCTATCTTTCTCCTGACAACCAAGCTCTCTTCTCCATCACTAGAACACAGGCTACCAAAGGGCAGGCCTGACACTTGCTGGTTACATAGAAGCAGAATGCCTGTTATGCATCTACTGGTGAGACTCACTGGCCCGGGAGCCAGTGCATCATCAGAATGAGTTCTGATCCCTGCTTTGTCATCCGTGAGGCAAGTGGCTTAACCCCTGACATACAAAGATGTCTAAGAAACGTCATGTGCTTCTTAAGCCAATGTTAACACTGACGTCTCTGAGAAGTGTGCAGATTTAATTTGCTTTGAGTGCAGTTATAATGCAAATATTATCAAGAAATTATATATATTCAGTGAAAAAGTGTGAACTACTGAAATAATTCATTTCAGATGTCTGTTTTGAATTTGTATGAAAGTGACACTGAAAGCCAAATGGGATACTGGAGTGAAAACAAGAAGACTGATATTCAACAAATTCGTATGGCTGACTATTCAACAGAAGAGTTAAATTCAAATAAAGTAGCTCTGTTCAATGTAATGCTTGTAAACGTGCGAGACCTATATCTACGTCAAGTAGTGATGATTGTGATTCAGGAGATGAAGAAGGGAATTGGGAAGAAAAAGAAAATATTTCAAATATAAAACCATTTGCCCAAATTGTTGTTATAACCGCTTTAGCTTTATGAAGACTAGGAGCAAATCCTGCGCCTCTTTGTATTTTGAAACAGGTGCTAAGTAACAACTTGTTTGGAATGATAACCATAGAAACAAATAGATATGCAAGGCAAAAGATAAAGGACCAGAACTCGAAAAAGGACAAGGAGTGGTTTCCAGTAACAAGTGATGAAATGAAAGCATACCTTTCATTGTGCATCATAATGTCACAAGTATAGAAATTTATACTATGACTGGCGGAAAAGAGCAATATTAAAGACACCAATATTTTCAAAAACAACACCTCACAAAAAACATTTCTTGACTATATCACATTTTCTCCACTTTGTGGACAACGAAACCGTATGTAAAGAAGACAGAATATGAAAAATGGCAAGTTCAGTCAGCTATTTGAGTAATAAGTTTGAACAATTATACACTCCCCATGAAGATGTCTCTCCCTAGATGAATAACTGATGAAATTCAAAGGACGGCTGGGCTACATGCAATTTATAGCTACAAAATGTATTGGATTTGGAATCAAAGTTTACAAGTTACGTAAATCCAATACTGGATGTTGCCCCAGCAATCATTAAGCTGAAAAATAAACAGTATTTTTTGTTCACATAGACTTTCATTTCATTTGTATGTCAATTGATTAAGGCCTCATTTCGTCACCCCTATACTAGTTAGGACTAATGATACCTGTTTTGAGGGCCATATATGCCTATCCAGGTGAGTGAGACTGGGATGAAAAATCTTGCAACTTCTAAGAAGCTAAGTAAAAGCCAGGCTCTACCCCTCCCCTGTTTATCTATTCTTCATGCAATTGCCCATCTTGTAAGGATGCATGAAGACCATCTATAACATCCTCCCTGCCCACATTTTTAATTGGTTTCCTACCTTTATAATGTATCGGATCCCTAGATTTCACTTTGCTAGTAATACCTGTACTCATTTTTTATTGCTGTTTTGACAAATCACCATGAACTTAGTGACAAAAACAAACAAACAAATCCATGCACAAGTTTACTGTCTTACCGTTATGTACATCAGAAGCCTGAAGCAGATCTAAAAGCCACCTGCAATTCGTTGTCAGGGTAAAGAAAAATCTAGCACTTATTGAGGACCTCCTTTGTGACAGGTACTGTGATAGATGGTTCTGGAAGGATAACTCAAGGAAACTCTGCTTAAACTGTAGCGTGTGAGAAGCACAGGCCTAGTACCAACAAGCAAAATATTTTCTAGGGAATTTGCTGGACTGGGATAGGAGAATGAAGAGTGACCCAGGATGGTGGGCTGGAACCACCAGCCTTTACCTCTTCATTATCATATCATCTTCTGATGAGACTGTAGCAGCTCTCATCTTCAGTCCCGCTCGGTGTTAGTTGAGGCAAAGCCCTGCAATATGGAGCGAGACAGCAGGATTCTCATGAATTTCAGGACACGGTTGCTTCCTGTTTCCTAGAACAATTGAGGTTCCCCCATAGGCCATCTGGTCAACACCAACTGCTCATAAAGGAAAAATTGCAATATCTACCCTGAAAATTCTTTGGCTTGGCTAACTTTTTGATGTTAAAATTTTGATTTCTGGGGGGTTCAGATTTCCTACATGTAACAATGAATCAAGCAGTGAGTTACCTCACAGATGTAGTTGGCCAGATAAAAAGATGGTGGACTAAAAAAGCCATTCTGTAGGTAATATTTATTTTGGGGACTCCTGATATATCTGCTGATAAATTCTTGGGAAGCTTCACAAAACAATGGAAAGAATGTGGAATCGGTGTCAGACAAGTAAAGTCACAGCTACACTCAGCTTGGTTACCTTGGGCGGGTGACATTTAGTCACCCGGAAATTCTTCTGGAACCAGGTTAAGTGTGGAAAGAATAAATGAAAGCATCCCTTAATTATTCGCAGTCCTATTTTCAAGTACACAACGGCAGAGTAAAAAATAAAAAATAAAAATCTAACAGCAGTAAACTAATAGTTATCCCTCAGTGTCTGTGTGGGATTTATTCCAGAACACCCCATGGATACCACAATCCTTAGTTGCTCAAGTTCCTTGTACAAAATGGTGTAGTATTTGCTTATAACCCATGTACACCCTCCCATATCCTTTATTTGTAGATTATTTATAACTAATACAATGTGTATGTTATGCAAATAGTTGTGCTGTATTGTTTAGGGAATAATGTCAAAAAAAATATTTGTACATGTTCAGCACAGACAACATCTTAGGTCAACTACATAGTTCATGTCAGCAAAAATGTGACTTAAAAAATAATTTTTTTTGACACACTCAATAGCTTGGTGATTGCCGGAGGGAGGGGGAGAAGGGGGGAGGGAGAGAGGGAGGGAAGGTGGGAGAGGGCACCAGCATTATGGACACACTCAATGGTTTGGTGGTTACCAGGATAGGGGGGAGGAG
>PVKE010011724.1:0-39649 GCA_004027555.1 Craseonycteris thonglongyai
GAACTTAACTTGCCCAAGGTTATGAAGCATGAAATCACAAGAAATCATAGCGTCTTTCTCTGAAGCCCACATTGGATCTTGTTTCTATTGCAAGAACAGACAAGACCAAGGTCCGGCTGCCCCAAGACCATAAGAGATCCTAGATCGTACTTTTCATTCAGCAACTTGACTATCAATCTGCCTCTCCATGCAAATAAAGGCCACGATCCATTTCTTTTATTTCTTGTATTCAATGGGGCCTACTTAAAACTGGAAACCCCCAGCAGGCCACCTATTTGAGTTACCGGTATCATTTCAATAGTGAATTGATCGAAGGGGGTTAATAAGTAGTGCTAACAGAGTAGGGCAGAGGTGAAAAGGCCTATTGTAGGGATTATTGGACAGTCAAGGTTACGAAAGTTTGGGCTTTTGATTCACGGAGTGGATGACTGAGAGACTTGGCAGGTGGGAAGTGACAGACTGACCAAGTCACGTAGGCAAATGAGTGGGGAAGAAGCATGAAACCAAGATGTCCCATAGCAGAGTCAAAAGAGGAGAGAGAGAGGGGTACAGGGTGTGCTTTGGGGGTGTCATGCCTGCATGGGTTGGGGAGGGGAGATCTACAGAAGTCTGGTATTAGAGAAGCATCAGAAATGCTTGAATGGAAAAAATGATTGACAGTGAGGTCATAAGGGCACAAGAAAAAAAAGGCTAGGGGAGGAAATTGACACAGGGGCTTGAAAAGTAGAAAGGAAGTTGCTTTTAGACTCAGGGGGTGCACACAGGAAGCGACTAATGGATTCTGAGAAGAGGACTGATGTATATCCCAGCCAGCAAAGGATGCTGAAGTCATCCTTGGTATGCTCCACACGGTGCCACTCGCTAAATCTGGTGTCACCAGAACATCTTCAGCTCTACGAAGATGTTCATCTCTGTGTAGGTAAGGCCTTGCGCTCTGAAAATGGGTTTGCTCAGTAAATCAATAAAATAAAATAATGAAACATTTCCAAAGCATCTTTTGGTGCCTGTCAATTGGTAGATCACACATAAGATTTAAAAGGGGGAGCAGGAATTTCTAATTTAGAGTGAGTGCAACAAATCATCCAGATGAGAATAAGGAATTTAAAACCCAACATGTCAAAGCAAGGAAAGAACCGGAAATCCTGGGGGTCGTAACTGACCACATTGACGAAACCAAAATCCTCAGTTGTTTTGTTCTCCAAGCTAGCTTGAGAAAATAAAAGTTTTCAAAGCCCCCTCCAAAGCTTTCCCTAGGACATGCTTTCTTGTCTCTCCAACCTACCTCACCCACATTCAACCAGAACACAGACATCTGAATTTCAGAATGTATTCTATTAATAGGCTTCTGGCTTGTATTGTAAGTGCCATCTGTAATTTTTCTTCAGTCCAAGCAGTTAAGAATGAATTTGTTGAATGGGAGATTAGATATAAAAAAAACATAGAATTTTAATGGAGGCACATGAAGTTGAAAAATTTGGCAAAGCCACCAAAGCTGCTCAGCAATTAGAGATCAGACAGGCGGCTCCTGCTGAGATGCAGGGCTGCACAAAGTGGGCGGGGTCTCTGGACTCTGCTCAAACACAGCTGGACACCTCTCCTTCCATCACCCTCCTGGCATGGAGCAATCACTGTCTGTCACCAAACCCTCAGGAGGGGAGCCGTCCCGGAGCCAGCCACATCTTTCAGAACATGCTCAGTATATTTAGGGGGGCTTGTAGAAAACTCTGAAGAAGTGAAGCCCCCATAATTTGCTATCACAGAACCTCAGGCTGAATCCTTGTAAGAGAAATGGCATATTAAGTACATCGGAGAGTGACGGCAGCCTTCCTAGGACAAGTTTAAAAAAGCATACCATAAACTAAGAATCGACTAGATAGGAGCTAACCAAAAGTGTTTACGAAAGGGATAGTTTACATTCTACAGTTCTCAAGATTATTGTCAATACCTAGCCGGCCGACCTGAAGCCGTGTATAAATGCGAAATGAGTGGAGGGTTGGCGGCTCTCCAGTTAGGAGCCCTGAAGTAGTCAAACCAGATAATCTGGTTAAAAAACATCTGATAGTGGCTGGATTATAAATCTCTCCGTGAACATTTTTAAGTCTGACTGTGCTAATTTATAGTGTAGAGAGCAACACAGTGTTTAAAAGATAATTCCTGACTCCAAGATTTTACAGTCTAATAATTATCTGCCTTTACTACCTAAGTGGTTCAAATGAAGCAAATAGCTGCAAAACATGCCTTTTACTTTGCTTTGTAGTTAGTTACTGCCTGAAAAAAAAAAAAAAAAGATGACCCTGCAGGAATACAGAGTCTTAAATTTCCTGAAAGAAGAAAACAGCAGTTACACAGGACATTGTAGGCAGGTCACAGATGGTTCTTTTTCCTTCTTGACGAGTGGTTTAAAATCACAATTTCTGCAACCGGATCGCCTTGGTTCAAATCCCAGCCCCACCACTTTGAGGCCATGTGGCTTTGGAAAAACTACTTAGCCTCTCTGTGCCATAATTTCCCCATTTGAAAATGAGTATAATCATATCCATGTCACAGAGTTATTGGGAGAATTCAATATGACAATCCTGCCTTGTTGTCACTGCAAGGCTTCAGAAATGTTATTTATCACTCCTCTACCTTTGTGTCATCTCCTCTACTGGAAATGACACTATTCTCTCCTTCAAAAAAGTTGCCCATTCTTAACACGAGAGAAAATAGGCTTTGGAAGGAAGGAAGAGTAGATTGCTTCAGGTATTGGTTCTTTTATCGTCACCACAAGGGGTCAAGCTGTCATTTGGTCAGAACAGTCGGTATTCTTGCTGGTGAAGGTATCTACAAACTAATCCCATATTTCCCTCATTTGGCAGGGCATTCGACACTGGTAAGACCCAGTAGAGAGGCAGGTTTTCTCTATGAATGCCAGTCCCAGTTTCCATCATCTGTTACCATGATGTTTTCTTTCCATAAGAGTACATCTAGACATGAAGGGGGTCATGGAATAAAAGTGACTTTATCCTATCACGTTTGTTACTTTCAAGATTGCAACATTCAATGTTAATTTCAGACATTTGTACTTTACCATAATAAACGTATGAACATATTTTCTCCCCTACCCCGAAAGCCATTTCTTATGAACTAAAAGCACTCAGGAGGGGCAGACTCATGGCAGGCTAAGAAACATCTAATCCCACCACGGCTCTGAATATGAACTACTTCAAGAAAGAGAACCTCCCTGCTGGATAGAAGAATTTGTTTCTGGTTGCACCTTTAAGTCGAATATGAAGAATCTTCAAGATTCCCTAGTCCTCTGATCTTTCCTATGGAGGCAGATAATGGAAAGCTGATCTGAGAGTGATAACTGATACCTGTGTCTTCAGATAGTTATACAACCTTTTCACGGAGAACTATAACTCATACTTTGTAAGTAGAGACTTCCAACATAGATTTATAGCTTTGAATACGATTTATAACTCTTGAACCAAAAAGACTGATCACTGAGGTTTCGCCAGTGGCGATGAACTATCACCAAGTATTTACAACACCACATTTTAAAAGGATGGGCCAGAAGCTAGATAATCCAGAGAGAAAGCAAAGAAGCTCCCTGCTAGCATGATCCTGAAGGTCAGACAGGTAATAAAAACTGTCCAATCGAAAGCATAGCCACCTTGCCAAAACTCATTTTAATAGTAGCACTTTTGTTTCAACGAGCTAGGACTTCTGTCTAGTCTGGAAGTATTCACTGTCTTAGGAAGGTTCACACCAATGCATTGCGATCAGCTTATGTACAGCTGCCTTCTCAATGGGGGTGACTTAAAACGGGATACGCCATGGAGCAAGTTATAATCCTTCTGCCAGGAATAAACACACAAACAGTGGTGCAAAACGCAGAGGGAGATAATGTTGCCAGACTGTCATGGCATTGTGTAAACTTCAGGGACAATAAATTCATCTGAGCCTCCAGACTCTCAGTCCATTCAAACGCCAATAAAAGTATGCTCAAGAAATGGCCAATACTCCCTTGCTCTTACGACCAGCATCATTTAAGGACATCAAAAATCCTCCATCATTCGCTGTGTAATAGTACCTGAAACTTTGAACTGCTCCCACCAAAAGTACACACACGGCAAACTGCGATCCCAGAGCAAACGCATAAAAGCAAAGGCTGAAAACTGCTGTCTGAGAGGCTCAGCAGTGCTGATTCCTCTCTCATTACAGCTCCCGGACCGCCAGGCCTGGGGGAGCCTCCCAGAGTGAGGGAATGTGACCTACAGTGGCTGCTAAACCTAAGTCCCCAGCACTTTCAGAGCAGATGGACCTGCGTGTGCAGCTTGCTTGCTTGCTTGCTTGTATGCCAAACTCAGAATTCTGCACACACACACACACACACACACACACACACACACACACACACGGAAACCTTATGTAAAAGGCACTCTCTTACCTTATACTTCATCTTGGCAGCGGTGAATTGAGCCGTTTCCTACACTAGTTAGACTGCATGAAGCACTGGCGTGTCTTCCCCTCCATCGGGCGTAGTGCTAAATGAAAGTGAGAACAGCGCTGGGCTGGGCCGGTGTGTCACTCGCAGCGCGCAGAGCCGGGACACACTACGCTCCGGAGCCTCTGAGCTCAGTGTTTTGATTGAGGCGGGCCCATCACGGACACGATTTGCATACCTCTCGGCCATTGGCTAGTGGGCCAAGGTAATACGATGCCCCGCCCACACTTCTTCTGCAAACTGACAAAGAACTTGTAATGTGATCATTTCTTTCTACATGATCAGAAAGGGTGGAAAATAAAACAAAGTGGGGAACCATTCCCAACCTTTCTCTACTCCTCCCCCACCACCCCCAGAAAAAAGAACCCAGGAAAAGAAGATAAATTCTTTTTCAGGTTAACTTAAGTTTTAAAGAAATGGAGTTCACAAAGCAGTCTGACAGTCGTATTTCCTGTGACCTAGCAACTCCTTCATAAACCATTTCATTTCAAAGCCATTCACCTCACAATCTCTACATGGAATGAACTCCGGGGAACAAAAGGTTTTCTGTCTTCGGGCCCCTTTTTACTAACTACCCCTGCTGATATCTCTCTCTCTCTCCCCTTCTCTCCTCCCTCCCTCCCCCTTTTTTGTGGCTGTTTGCTTTTTTTGTTCTTTTCAGTGTTCAAAGTACTCGGGGATGTCAGTCTGCAAGGAGCCAGAATACAATTCGCCCTCAGTGAAAAGGAACTCCCTAGCCCAGGCAGCAGGGTTTTCCCTCGCTGGCTTCTGACAAGGGCCTCACAGAATTGAGTGTCAGCCACATTCAGCAACCTTCTCTGGCTTTGCTGAGGATAAGGGTTAGATGTGACCCTCGCAGCTATGGCTGGCCCTATACATCATCACTGTCCACAGAGTGCTGTGCTCTCTGAGGGCTGGTATTTCTAGCTCCAGCTGTGAGCACTGCAGTTTTCCCTTCTGACCTCTCTCCTGAAGTTGATCCATAAACCCACCAATACTTATTATTGGGGAACAACAACAACAAAAGCCTCCTGTTTGGTGAGCCTGGTTCAAAAGATCAGTCTCTTTCCAGTGGAGGAAGCACAGAACATTCAGTTCAGCTTTATGATTTCTGTAGAGAAAGAGATCCTTCAGGAGAGGACAGAAATGGTTACCTTCAGCAACTTTTCTGAAGGATAAAGAGGTGTGTGTGGGGGGGAATTCCTTTTATACTGAGCCTTGGAACTCAGACCTGGTGAGGGCAGACGATAGCTATCCCAGAGTAGGACAAAGTCTAACCAGAACTGCATGACTTGGATGGAAAATTCAGCCTTTAATTTATTTGTCCTGACCAAATTGGACCAGATTCAGTTCGATTTGACACCTTCCTCATTCTCAATGGATTAAAACTACTTTTAGGATTTAAGCAAAGAGAACAGGAGAACAGCTTCCCTACACAAGCGGTTTTCAGATCCCGGGCCCACAGTTTAGCTCACCATTTAATGAGACACCCATTCCTGGACATCACCCTTGGGCGGTCCTAATGGGGTTGACGTACAGGTTCAGGCATCCTCTAGGCCTTGCTTTTCCTCATTTACACTTTGAGAGAAAACAAACCTGAGTGATTCTTCCAGGTCTTTCTGAACGCAAACTAAGCACGCAGCATACTGCGCTGTAAGGATCATCCTAACAAGCCCCAAGGACTTATGGGAGAGTTGTTAGTTTGTGAGAAATTGTTTTTTGTGTGTGTGGTTTTTTTTTTTTTTTTGGTGTCTACCTGGATTAGGCCTTCCCATCTGTAAGATGAGTCCTGTGGCCTCCAGGAGATTTAGATAACATTCCTTTGGCTTCCTAAGCAGTAAAGCTGAATCCTTTTTCTGTTTTGTTAGATGAGTCCTATTGAGTGGCAAATACTCACTCACCCCATTTTAAGGCTTTCAGACAGTTTCCCAAATCTATGCCAGGGCTTCTTATTAGGTTCTTAGTAGCACATTAGAGATGTATGTATTACGTGTAGTTTTTCATGGTTAACCAAGAACTGAGAGGGAACCGGGCAACTCAGTTTTAGCATTTCACCCCTGGAAAGATGAAAAGCCACCTCAAAGAGTATGAACTGGAAGGCAGAAAGCCAGTGGGGAACAGAACTGGAGAAGGAAGGTGGTGGGTATTCAAAAGGACAGTAGCCATGACACACTTATAAATTTGGCTGAATGAAGGGGCTGTGAGACCTTGCAAATTTTTCAGTGCGGGAATTCACCATGTCATGCGGGAAACGGAAATCTAGAGGAATCGTTTCTAATCTTTGCCGTTTAGAGTCGCACCCCACCCCAGTTGGCTGGCTCACGGTTGAGCGAAAATAAGAAATAAGTCAGGGAGGAACCAAATGAGAAGTAATTCAAGAATCATGAGTCAACAAGCCTTTTTAATAAACATTGCCTTCCATCGGCAGCAACAAAAAATTTTAAACTAGGCTTTTGACAACTTTTTCAGAAAACAGAGTTTATTCCTAGGACACTGTTACACTGTTAAAAGTGGGGAGGGGAAGGTTGGGGTTCCTTCTTGAGTTCTCTTGTCCCAAAATATGAGTGGAAGGAAAATGAATGAAAGCCCCATTCTATGTGAAGAAGAAAGCACTACAGACCGATCTTGGAGCTTCTCTCTAGTAATAGACTTTCATTCATTCTAACGGCTTGAACAGGTCCACAGACAAAAGAAGGCTATCACCCACAGCAGTGGTCCCCAACCTTTTTGGCACCAGGGACCAGTTTCACAGAAGACAATTTTTTCCATGGACTGGTGGAGGTGGGGACGGTTAGGGAACGATTCAAGCTCATCACATTTATTGTGCACTTTATTTCTATTATTATTACATTATGATATATAATGAAATAATTATACAATCACCCCCTCAGCTCCACCTCAGATCAGCAGGCATGAGATTCTCATAAGGAGCATGCAACCTAGATCCCTCGCATGTGCAGTTCACAGTAGGGATTTTGTTCCTGTGCGAATCTAATGCTGCCGCTCATCTGACAGGAGGCGGAGCTCAGCTGGTCGTGGGAGTGATGGGAGCGGCTATAAGTACAGATGAAGCTTCACTTGCTCGCCCGCCGCTTACCTCCTGCTGTGAGGCCCAGTTCTTAACAGGCCACAGACCAGTGCCAGTCCATGGCCAGGGGTTGGGGACCCTTGACCTAGAGTAAGAGGTGTTCTTTCCCCTGGCTGCTGAAAATGACATGTTTTCTGTGTTGATGTCAGTGAAGGTTGGGTGCATGGCAAAGCCATTGGGCGTTGAGAAGAAACAAGACAAGGTTCAATTACCTACATGGGTGCAAAGGGGACACAACAGAAGAGAAGACCAGATTCGCTTCTACGAGTAGCTTCAGCTCCCATTGTGGAGAAGAAGCTCTCACAGATGAAGCAGTACAAGGCAATAACTATGCACTAAATATGCTACACACGTGAAACCGTATACAGAATCGTAGAATCTTTTTAAACGTCCTCACACCAGGCCTACTGAATCCAACGTAACGGGGAGAAGTCCCAGCATCTAAGACCGTTTTTTCTTAAGGGACGTCAGATTTGGGAAGCGCTGTGACCATAGGTGATGAGAAACACAGAGGGTGGTTGGGGAAATATCAACAATGGAGAGATTTTCTAGAAAAGGTTTAATGAAGGAGACGGAGTTCCCATTGAGGGGAAGGTGGGATATAAGTAAGCAGAATGATGAAAGGAGGGCTTTCTAGGCAAGAGGGACTACACATATAGACTTTAAAGTTCAAGTAAGAGGAGTGTGTGTGTGTGTGTACTCATATGCAGGCTATCAGCCCTAGTCAGGACCTGAGAACAATACCTGTTCCTAGGCTTTAGTCCCACTAGGGTGGACACATTATTGAATTGACAAATGGGGACTCAGACAATGAAGGCCCCCAGAGGGAGCCTTGAGCAGCGGAACACAACACAGACTCGGGAGCCAGAAAGCCTGCCTTCACCTTTGTGGAGTCTGACCAGATGTACCGCCTGAAATGGAACAGAGAACAACAGTGCTCATCTCACTGAGCTAAATGGTGTCAGCAGGCTGACCCTACATACGGTTTGAAATGGAACAGTACCATTGTATTCTGGCCCGTATAAAACGGGATGGCTGGTCAGCCTACCTTTGTGCCTGTTGTAGAACCTTCTCTGAGTCTCAGTCTTGTTACACGTAAAACCAGAATACTATTAATACAACCTACCTCGCAGGGTTGTTACCTTAAATCAGTATTACATGACATTGTGTTTGTGACTATCTAGGACAGGACCTCGTATCAGGGATGGTTTCCATCAAGGCTGAGCAAGCCAGGGGCCAGTTGGATTGAAGGAGGAAACTCTTCATGGCCCGATATTTGTTTTGAAAGGTTTCTAGAGACTTGTAGAATTGACAAGTTGCTGCTTCAGATCATGTTTTGAAATAACCTTGGTCTAGGTAGACATTTTAAAAACAGGTATCAAGCTAGAAATGGTCAAACCTGGCCCTCAAATGGATATTTCTAGATCATTTCTTTGTGCATGTGGAAAGAGCTATTCTTGAGTCTGAACTCAGGGATGGATTTGTGCTATTTTACTTGGAGAGCGTGGGTCTGCAACCGTTGTCTGTGGAGGGCCAGAGAATACATTTTTTTCTGCTTTGCGGTCTTTACCACCTCAGATCACCCACACAAATCTGCTACCGCCTCTCAAAAGACAAAGTGTAAACGAATGGATGCCTGTGTTCCAATAAAACTTTATAAACACTGAAATGTGAATTTCACATACTTTTCACATCTCATGAAATATTAGTCCTCTTTTGACCCCCCACCCCCATCCCGCGCCCCCCAACATTTAAAAATGTAAAAGCTATTCCTAGTTTGGAAGGCATATTTTAAAAGGTGCTCACAAGTCATAGTTTTCAGACCGATCCTTGTCCAGGAACTAGAACTGGCAAAAGACCTCATATTGGTTCTGAAAAGGTGCATCTTAGCTCCAATTTACTAAGTGTAAACTGCACGCCTGCCCTTAAAACACACGTTTTCCCCGTTCCCTTCCTGGGCACCAGGCAGCACCTGCAGATATCACACGTTCCTGAAGCTGTACTTATCATCTTTTCATTCATTCAGTGAGCGTGAAAACACCTAGAAGGTCTAAGCCTGCAGGGACACATGTTGAACAAGATAGCAGCCCGGCCCCCTGGAGCTCACCTGGGAGCTGGGAAAACAGACATCAACAAATCCCATCAACTGTAAGTCACCAAAGAGCCTGATATCAAAGACGTTTATCCAAGTACAAGGGTGGCCTAGTAATACAGTGAAGGCAGGACTAGTCCTGAAACGTCAGGGTGGGCAGAGTGGGGGTTGTTGACAAGGAAACACAAAAGAGTCAGTGTTGGGGCTCGGCTTGATGGCAGACAAGTGAAGTCCTCAGCAGAGGGACCTGTCTGTGCAATGTGAGGACAACACAAGAGTGCCTTGGGTTTGGAGAGTCACCACTCCACACCTCCTGTGGCTGGACTGTGGGATGTGGGGTGGGGAGATAGTGGCTGACAAAGCCGGAAAAGAAGGGTGGGCTCAGATTACAGCCCATGCCAAAGTGTGCAGATTTTGTTTCTTAAGGTATTAAAGGGTCCCTAGAGGTTTTTAGACACAGAAGTAATGAGATCAGCTCTGTACGCTAGAAATTAAACAGGTAGGGATGCAGGAGCAGGGGGTGGGGGTGGAGATTTCAGGCTTGGAAACTACGGACTTAAAGCACTGACTGTTTTTCTGATTCAAACTGGGGGGCCGGCGGGGACCCCTGTTCAGGATGCACACCCTCAGAGCCACAGCTTCATCCTCTGGATGAGGAGCTGAACAAGATGATACCTGAGGTCGATTCCTGTCCTCACCTGCCCTGACTTTGCCTGTTCTCTGTAGATGCCACATGAGTTCCTTCCAAGTTTTGGGTGGAAGAACAAGTCTCTTCCCACCTCCGTCCTCTTGATTTATTTTGCTGTGTCCGTGCTAATGCCCAGTGGCAGCTGGAATATCATTTGGACGGCATTTGATGTCATTCCCCTTGCTCCTGCCTACACAAGAGCCCCTGGGGAGACAGAGCCCTTGACAGACAAGGGGCAGGTGGCAAGGCTGTGCGGTGCAGAGAGCAGAGTGAGCACAGCGTAGGGTTGGAGCCCATCTGAGCCCATGAGAGGGGAGCTAGGGTGACTCCATAAATCAATCAACAGCGCTTTCATAGCACAGTTTAAACGGGAGTTTTGCACCCCAAATCTCAGGTGACAGATGGGGAGAAGGCTGGGTTCCTATTCATTGTGAGACTTTGTGTTTCCCCAAAGGCTTTTGAAGGACGTATTCTAGATGACACCAATACAGTAATAACTACCGGAATGATATCAGCCACATTACGACCAGAGCTCAGTATTTTAACGAATAGCATGCTGTCCTTGAGTGTTTCAGCAAAGGGTAAAAACTGAGAAATAGAGCACGTTAGCCTTTGAGGACTCAAAAGAAAATGCAAACTGCTACCACGCACCTCCCTGAGCTTGCCCTCTGCACCCCCCACCCCCAGGTGCCCCCCGCCTCAGGCTACCTGTACTGCTTGTTCTTAAACACACCAAGCTCACTCTTCCTCGAGCAATACCGTGAATTGACTTTTGAAAGGCTGTGCCGATGTAAAGTTTTTGATATGGTACATATACATATAGAATAGTGTTCTTATAACTTTAGAATACTTAATTACTACTTTTTTTTTTCTCCAAAGAACTAAACAGTGTAACCGATTAATTTACACATTTAGTGCATTCACTCAACTCTAGTGAAATATGACAAGCAATCATGAAGCTCCCTTGTAACACGTAGTATTTTTTTTTATATGAAGGATTTGGGGGAGTTCATTTATGCGTGAAATTATATGTAAAATTAGAAACCTATCATAAAGGTTTATGCTTCTCTATCTTCGTACAAGTGGAAAGGTTTCAATTTATACTATTTATGTGTCTTCCTCTGGGTCAAGGCATGAAATTCAGTGGAACAAAAGGAGCCTAACAGTAAACTTGAGTAGAGACTTGGCAAAGTCTCTCCCCTGTTCTCTCCAACCACGAGGTATTGTTATTCGCAAGCGTTCGCTGGTCCAAATAAACAATGTGTTATATACGAAACCGTCACAGAAGTATCCTCTGCTGGTTGAAACTTCAGATGGCGGATTTTGACAAAGGTCAAGGTGGTCTGCCATGACCACATCAGCAGACCTTCCACACCCAGATAGATGGCCGTGAACCCATTCCGAAGACACGGCCCAGCGTAAGTATCGTGCCACATGATGCGTATTAAACCAGAAGGGGCAGAGGCGCCGGCTCCCTCTTGTTCTTCCTGTCCATATTCTTAAACCTGAAACGCCTTCCTGGCCCCACTGCACATACGTCTTGTCCCTGTGTATGTGCTGTGACTTGATAACAGGATCTGATATGCTAGCACTTTGCAGTCTCCCGCCTTCCTCCTCTCCACGTCTTGCTACTGTCCAGGTAGAATAAGCAGAGAAGCTTCTGGACCGTGTGCCCTGAATTGCAGGGTGGGGCTGGATGTTCTGGTGCCAGCCTACTCCTGAGCGTTAGTGTTCTCCAGCTACACGGGCCGCTAGAAGTCACCTTCCACACCCTGTATCCGGTAGAACTCCAGGGTTGGGGTTGGGGGTGCTCGAAGAATGGGGACCCATAGGGGTGGATGTTTTAAACACCACTTCCCTGGAGGCACTAGCAAGCCATTTCTTCGGGGTTTGGAGATGAATTTTTTCGCTCCTGGGGCCCTAAAACAGCCTCAGTGACCCAGTTCTCCAAGACAGCCTGCCTCTTGTCCCTCCCTGTCATTGGCTGAGGCCACCGAGTGTCCAGCAGGCCTTGTCCCATGGCCTGTGGCCTGTTTGGCCAGCGGAGCGAGTGAAAGGAATCTGAGTCATGCAGGGTCTGGGGTGAGGTGTGTGTGTGTGTGTGTATGGGGGGTGGGGTGGCGGGATGAGAGGAAGGCAGTGTGGGGACCCACACGGTACAATCCAAGCGTTGGAAGCTTTTGCTACGTGTGAGAAAGCAAAGCGCTTCAGCAATCAGCGATCTCCTGGTTTGTCTGCGAGAGGCATGCCTGTCCCGCGTGGGCCAGAGTCGAGGTGCCCGCAGAGACAAGAGCGTCCACCCTTGACTCGGTGTGGCGCGTGTGGATGGTGCATTCCTTTCTGCCCACGGACACAGGGGACGAAAGGGCGGCCCCCTTCTTTATAAGAAACACCAGAGGGGAGCCCTGCTAATGAGCAGCCACTAGACTTTAAGACGCACTCACGCCGCTGAGGTTTACAGATGTTAAGTATAAGTTCCCTTAGTTTGCTGAAGTCTTGGAATCCTGTGATTTCAGACCAGAGGGTGTAGACGAGGAGGTTTTGCAAGGGTTTTCTTGAACCTCCTTGCCTGCGGTTCTCATGACTCATGTCCTAACCAGCCTTTGGAGCTTCCTGGTCTTCAGAAGGGTGGAAGAAATGGTAGAAGCAGCAAGGTTTATGCTTTCCCTGCCTTAAGGGGACAGGGGCCTGGTGTTCCCCAGTGTCCAATGTTGCCATCACAAAATTCCTCCTCAAAAGCCCTCCCCTGTGCCATTTGGGGCACCAGGAAAAATAAAACCTTTCCTCCTTCCGCAGACAGCTCTGTGCTTTTTATTCTCCCCTCGCCAGACCCATGGGAGACTCAGCTCCCCAGCTTTCCCTTCTCTGAGTTGCACCCTCGTCTCTCATGTCTGCTCTCTACAAGTAGGGACACGTCTTCCTGATCCGAAATACAGATCCATAGTTCCTTGTTCAAAAAGCTGGAGGCCAGACGAGTTGTGGAATTCAGAATATGTCAGATTTTAGGAGCAGATTGAACATTCATACCGCATACAACAAAACTCCCCGTGGGACCCGGCCCAGCACCTCGTCCGGGAACTCACTCTTGTTGGCAGTCGGATGTACCGACAGTCACACCAAGTGGGGGAAAGGAAGAACACACATTAAGCCACGTCAGGTCAGGCCTTGCTGCCAAATGAGTTATGAAAGAGCTCTAGGCTTCCATACTTTATAACTGTGGGCGAGTGAACGTGGACCTCCAATATATACTCTCGTCCTTCAAGACCTTCCCTTTGCCACCTCGCCTTCCCTCAACATCAAATGAAGTGCTCTTTCTCTCCCACCTGCCACACTCGGAAGGTGAACAGAGTCCTGGTCTCCCACTCAGACCTCCTCGGCTTTGGCACTGCCACGTGCTCCACTGACCACCAACCATCCGGGCCCGCGGCTCTCTGCATGGTCAGGTTTCGGTGTCTTCCATTCCCGCTCCATCACTAAGCGGTAGCATTGTAACACACAGGTCTCCCCCGCCACCCAAAAGCAGGGCGTTCCTCTGAAGCCTTTTATAAACTGAAATGACACAGGGGGAAGAAGCCCCTGCCCTGGGACACACCTTGCTAACTGAAGTACACAATAAACGGAGGAAGAGCCCAGATGCTCACAGATGCAGCTCTGAGGGAAGCCCCCGGGGGAGAAGCTTGGTTGGTGACAGTGACCGGGGAGCATGTTGCCTTGATAAGCGCTCAAGTGAATCGCACTGAATGCTGTTTCCTGCTCCCCTCCCGTATTCGTACAAGTGAAATCTCTTCAGATTCCCTTCCTTTAGCGAAAACAGGTGTTCATGTGCGAGCAAAGTGGCCGCAAACGGACTTTTGAAAAGCAGAGGATAACTGTCCTTAAAATGAACTAGAAAATGGAATAAAAAGTAAGAGATACAGGCCTTGTTTGTTGCTATGGCGATCGAGTTTAAGTGACAGTAAACGAGTCTGATCTAATTGTCGTCGCCCTCAGCTGGGTGCTCATGGTGGGTGTGGCCCGTGCGGGGTGTGGCCCGGTTGGCATCTACAGAACCCGATTTGAGGGGCGCTGCTTCAGACCCTCACCCTCCAGTGCAGAAGCAGTGGGCGTTGGCTTGGGTCCTTCCCCTGCCCTGGCTCCTGACATTCGCCACCACCCCCTGTCTTACAAGGGTCTCCCCAGGACTTCGTTTCCCACATCGGTTGGTTCTTCTCTCTCTACTACTTCTCTCACCAATGTTTCTCTGTCTTCTTTTCAGGTAGGCTTTCCTCAAGGCTCCATGCACAGCCCTTTCCTTCTGTAATTCCTCCTTTATTTCTTACTCTCCAGTGACTTCTACACTCATTTCTATGTTGGTGATGATCATATCTCCTGACCTGTGTTTTGAGTGTCAAACTCTGAGTCTTCTCATAAAGTCCTCACATTCACATATTGTGGTGTGATGGTTAATTTCATGGGTCAACGTGGCTAGGCCACAATACCGATAGTTGGTCAAATACTAGTCTAGATGCAACTGTGAAAATATGTTTCTATAGGAAACATTTAAGTAGGTAAACTTTGAGTAAAGCAGATTACCCTCCATCATGTGGGTGGGCCTCATCTTATCAGTTGAAGACTTTAGGAGAAAAAAGACTGCTGTCTCCCTGGGAAGAGGGAATTCTACTCCAGATGGCCTTTGAACTTGAGCATCAACCTGAACTCTTCCCTAGGTTTCCAGCCCACCAACCTGCCCTGTGGATTTTGGTCTTTACAGATTCTACAATCATGTGAGATAATTCTTTAAAAATCAATCTCTCTCTCTCTCTCTCTCTCTCTCTCTTTCTGTCTCTCTCTCTCTCTCTCTCTCTCTCTCTCTCTCTCTCACACACACACACACACACACACACACACACACCATAATGCACATATAAACTTCTTAATGAAACTGTGTCTACTTCTAACTGTTCTATTTCTATTGATGATGCCATCATTGTCCCAGATGCCTAGAATCAAAAGTTCAGATTGTTTTGTTTCTTTTTTCCTCCTACATCCCATATCTAATTAGCCAGGTCAATTCTATACCCTCAATGCTTACGATACAAATATCTTCCTTTCCATTCATCTGCTACAAATGGAGATCCTCAGCCACCATTTGGACCTCATCCTTCATACCAAACAAACCACAGTGATTGGACCAAGAAATGGGCATGTGACTCAGAGACAGTCAAGCTGAGATCTTTGAGATCATATAAATGAAGACTGGGAGAGAGAGGACTTTCTTTGAATCATAAACCACAAATACAAGCTTGGCAGTGAACATCTTTTCCTCATTGTAAAGAATGTCTATCGCAAGAAAGAACGAGTCTACATGCAACAAGAAGCAAAGCAATTTGGAGTGGAGGAATGGGAGAACTCTAATCTCATTATCTGTGCCTCCGGATCCAGCCGTGCCTGAAGTCCACTCTTAGACAACCAATTCATAAGGCAATAAACATTCTGTTTTGACTAACCTAGTTGGAGCAGAGCTTGCAGCTGCAGTGTTCTGACTAATCTTCACCAGAAAGTATTCTCTTAAGAGGCAAAGACCACACTTTATTGTTAAACCCCCTAGCCCCCGTGGTACCACCTTTAGCATCTTCTCAGTTGACATGTTGACTGAATTTCCTGATTGCCTTTAAGGGAACAGCTACACTGTAAACTTGTGTGTGAAAGGAGAAGGAGAAATGACAGAAAGGAGTCTTTCTGTGGCTTGTATGACAGCAGAAATAGAAAGGAAACCTATGCATTAGGAACAACCCTAGGGTGGTGGTAGTTAGAGGCATGGGGAGTTCAATAAGAAGTAGATCTCTCCTTTTAGTTCAAATTCATTGATCGAAACACACGTACTTAACAATGAAAGAAAAAGCAAGCCACATTCTTACTAAGTGTGGGATAGCAGTGTCTTGTCTACCTGTAGACCCGTACAAATATGTATATTACATTTCTTGGCCAATTAATGTGCACTTGCTGATTGCTGCCGAGATTTCATTCACCTGTTCACCAATGCTTACTAATTGCCCAATAGAATGCGAGGCACCATGGGAGTTACAAAGATGAATAATACCCAGATGCTGCCTTCATTTCTTAAATACCTATTAAGGTAGCAGCCAAGGGGACTTCATATATAAATTTGTGTAGGAAAAAAAACACACCAAAAAACCAAAAAAAACCTCACACCGTAAAGTTATGTAAGTTTCTATTTTAAAATCATCTGGTTCTAATTTACTAAATTTAATGCTTTAGAGTCCATGCCAAAGTGCTACATGTGATTTATGGAAATACTTTAGCACATTTTTTCCATCGCACTCTTGTACAATATATTTGCCGCCCTTTTGTTATGGTTAGAAAGATTATGGACCTTAAAAAAGTCCTCTTTATAAGCTTCCTGATATTTTATTATAAAATGCCATAAGATGGAAGGAGAAGTCTAGTAATCAGTCACATGCACTTAGAAGCATTCCACGTGGATTGGTGTGTGTGTGTGTGTGTGTGTGTGTATATATATATATATATATATATATATGAAAATTTAACAGAGAGGTCCATCTGGAAAATGGAAGTGTAGAAACTTTCACTTTATGCCAAACCACCTCTTTTCAGGGCAGACAAGGGCTTTTGGGGGTGGGGTTTGAAATAGCAGCTATACCCTGCTACACGGCTAATAAAATAACAATGCTAATACCGAAAGATGAAAGAGGGCCATAGACCCAGATTTCCATCCCTTCAGAGAGAGCTTATAAGACATTCCATCGAAGTGGGATTGTCAGACCGTGAACATAAGTGCCATTTGCGTTGGTAGCTCAGGGCCTGAGTGCCCACCAGCAAGGCAGTGGTATACTCTGTCAGGTCGAAGGACATGCCAGCTGCTCTCACTTTGTCCTTCCTTCCCGACATGTCCACCCACTGGTGTTCCGTTTCCATGGGAGAGGCATGATCGATCTGCCCCAGGTCCCAGGATTGAACCGCTTCTGGGCTCTGGGCTTGACCAGCTTCCTCGGCACGGCCGTTAGGTGACTACCCATGACATGGTACAGAAACATCAAGACCTTGTGCCAACTTCTTCCCTGAAGCCTCCCAGACACCCCGTGGTTTCACCATTGAAACCTGCCCTGCGTTTTCAAAGTGTTTAAAGCCCGCGTGTGGATTCAGTTTGTTCCCGTTCACCCTGGGTTTCCTGAGCTGACAAACATGAGACGGTTTTATTTATTTTTTTCCTCTTCACACCCACATAAAATGCGATGGCTGCCCAGGAATTCCCTGTCCTCCTTGTAGCGTGGTATTTCTTCAAAATCCAGAAAAGTCATTGCCCTCAGACAGAGTTTAGACAGCTCTTGCAAATGACAAATTGCAAAGGCCAGCCCAGTCAAAATGTTCTCTTTCCAACAGTCTATCTTTCACATCAAGTTATACGACAGAGGATACAGGTGTTCAAAAGCATCAGAACAAATGAGCGATTGTCTTGCAAGGCTCAAGGGCATCAAATAACAGTGTCCTGTATCCTCTGCCACATCAAGACAAGGCCTATCAAGGAACTGTCTAATATTGCTCTCCTCGGTCGCGCCATGATTTCTTCTCCCCACTCCTTTAGCTTGGAGACTCATCTTCCCAGGTCCCCTCAAAGCCACTAAAAGAAAACAGTGAAATTAAAAAGACAACAACAGCAACGTGAAGAGAACACTATGATCTCTCCTGCCCAGCTTCCTCTTTGGAATATCCCCCACTCACCTTCTCAAGTTCATCCATTCCTTCCTGATCCTCAGCTCAAGTCTCCTTTGTCCTTGAAATGCACTCCCGTCTTTATCGACAAGTCCTTTTCCTGAGTTGGTGCTACGCTCACCGCCACGTCAGCCAGTCTCACATTGGCATCATGGTGCCATTGTCTAGTCTCTGTGAATCCCTCATTCTGCCTTGTTTGGCCGCGAGCACCTCGATTTTGTATAATAGTTGACCTTGGAAGTTGGCAGTCCCATATATGACCCAGGCAATAGCAATTTGTGTTTACTGACATGCAATTCACATATATACAAGTCACCATTTTCAAGTGTACTATTCAGTGGTTTTTAATATATTCATAGAGTTGTACCACCCTCATCACTATCTAATTCCAGAACATTTTCACCCCACCTCCTAAAAAATAATCCCATCAGCCCATCAGCTGTCATTCTCCACTTCTTCTCCCCCGACTCGTGTCCCCAAACCCCAGGCAACCACAGTCACCGATCTAATTTCTGTCTGGCAACAGCACGTTATAACTGACTTCATGAGTTTTATTTTCAGCACAATGCCAAAGGCTGACACAAACATGAGATTGGACATTAAAGTTTTGTATGCACTTAAAAGAATTGCTTTGGTTGTATGAACACAGGTATACCTTTAACATTTGGTAGGAAATGTGGGTCGATAACAATAAAAGAACGGTAAATATAAAAAAGGAATGCAAAGGTTGGGGAGGAGTGTTGGCAAGTGAGTTGGAGACTGAAAGGCTTTAGAAAGAGAGAAGATAGAAGGTCTCATCACAGAGAGTTCATTGCCTTTGTATTTATCACGCAGAGGTTTTATTATGTGCCCGGTATAGCTAAGGGCATTATCTAACTTCGGTGACAAGCAGGCAGGAGTTAGGAATCCCACTCTAGATGCAGAATCTGATGCTCAGAAAGGTGAATGCCTGGCTCAGGGTCACACAGCAAGGCGTTCAGCACGGCTTGTTCGGCTTCAAATCTCATGTTTGTAATACCCTTATTTCCTTTGTACACTGTGGGTCTACAGACCCTCACACTGGGCCCCCAGGAGGACTGGGGAGAAAATGGCTGTGCTATAGAAAACAGCCAGAAAATAGGGACTGGATTTGCAAACATTGTCCCAGCCTTGGCTATTCTGTGAGGCTTCTCCAGTTCCTGGTTTCTGGGGCTTCCACGAAAGCCATTGGAACCTCAGTCCCACCACATCCCTAAGGCCAGTCTCATCCTGGCACTAAGGCCACCCCTTTGGTTGGCAGTAAGCCTCCTGGGTGCTGGGGATGCTCTGATCTCCAGCTCTGGCCACATACTTGATGAGAGACAGAGGCCCCACCTGGCCCCTGGGTGGCCCTTCTGCCTGCACGTGGCTCTCACTGGTGGGCTGGTGTGTCTCCGCCACCTGATCACTAAACAGGGATGCTCCGTAGGCCTCTGTCTCCCCTTTGTTTTCTCTCCCTGGGCAACCCACCCATAATGCTTCCATAGCCACAGAACAACCGACCAAGGACCCCCAGATTGCATCTCTGTGATGGTCCATTGCATATGTCAACTTGGCTGGGCCCTTGGGCCCGGATCATTGGTCACACATGATTCTGGGTGCTTCTGTGAGGGTGTTTGGATGAGATCTACATTTCAATGGACGGACGTGGAGTAAAGCAGAGTGCCTTCCATTTGTGGGTAGTGGGGCTCATCCAATCAGTTGAAGGCCTGAGTAGAACAGAAGGCTGACCTTTCCTGAGCCGGAGGAAATTCTGAAGACCCCCTTTGGACTTCATTCGCAACATTGGCTCTTTCTGGTTCATCAGCAAATTGCCTTTGAACTTGAACTCCAACTCTTATAAGTGTCCAGACTGCTGGCCTCCCTCAGCACCTTTGGGCCTGGCCAGCCCTCCATAAACATAGGAGCCAATTCTTACGAACTTTTCTCTGTATCTACACACGTTCTATTGGTTCTGTGTCTCTGGAGAACCCTGACTAGTACCATTCCTGAGAGCTAGACTCCTGTGTGTACTGGGTACTGTACACTTTCTCTGGGCTCCTCATAATCACTGTAAATTATGACCCCGTCACAGCCTCAGGCCTCGCTTGTTTTCCACAGCTGTTCCCTCAAAGTCGCTCCACTTCTAGTTATCACACCACACTGCTGTTTCCCTTAGCCAGCTTGCCACCAATCACTAGACCGCTCGGGTGTGCTTCCCATGTATCCTGCAAAGTTCCTACGTCCTTCTGTGTGCATGGGCTCTGGCTGTACCGCTGAGGCCACGGCCCGCTCCCCCTGTGTTATCCAACAGCTCCCGCGAGCCTCCGGGCCTTCCCTTAGGGCCCCACTGCATTCTGCACATTGGAGACAGAAAGACCTTCTAAAAAAGGCACATCGGATTATACTACTTTTATGCTGAAAGGGCTCCCTCCCAGCTTCCTCAAGAAAAAGTAACAGAACAACATAAACCAGAACATGATCCTAGCTGTGACCTGCTCCAGGGCTTCTCTGGCTGTCCCCCTCCCACCAGCCTCCTGGGGCTCCTGTCACCACGCAACTCTGTCTGGCTGGAACCTGAGTGTCTGAGACCGCCAAGCCCCTGGGGAACTCATGAGCTGTTGCTCTATAGATGACATGTAGAGGGTCAATGGCTTAGGAGACGCAGCAGGACTGGATTCTGCCTGTGTCTTTGGCTCCCCTGGGAGGCAGATGGCAGTCATTGGCCTTCTTTCAGTCCTTCACGTGGGACGTGCTGCCTCTCACCTCAGGCCTCTTGATGCGTGCTCGGTGTTCAGGATTCATCTGAAATATCACTCTGCCTATTGTGTCGGAGCGCCCGTGACCTGTCACCATTGAACACCACCTTTCTCATCAAGTTCATCACACTTGTTATTTCTTGTCCAAAGTCAAGCTTTCTCAGGAGGTGGCAGGCGTGTGAGGGCGGGAACCATGTCTATCTGGTTTGCTGCCTCATTACTGGGTATGGCTTAGCCAAAGTGCTGGGCACCTAGGCCTGCAGTCACTCGTTTTAAATTTAGTTACCCAGTGGGTCATATAGCAAACAGTTATTGAGTCCTACAGGGTTAGGTTTGTCTGTGAGTGACAGAAAAAAACCCTAAAAGGATAGGTGTAACCAAGATACCAGTTCATTTTCTTCTCATTTGTCGGAAGTCTGGAGGAAGGCAGTCTAAGGGCTGGCTGAGGACTTCCTGAAATCCTCAGAGACTCAGGTTCCTCCCATCTCATGCTTTGTCCTTCTCAACACGAAGTCCAGGGCAGTTTAAACTCTAGCCAGCAGGAAGGAAGGAGGGGGAGAAAAAATCTGTGCCTCCTCCCTGGAAGGTACACATGGACCCACTGCTCGCATCCTCTTAGTCAGACCTTGGTCACATGGCCACAACTAGTTGCAAGGGAAGATGGGAAATGTAGTCTTTATTCCGAGAGGTCATTCCATGACTAAGGAAGAGGAGAATGGGTATTAGAGAAAGACTATGAATTAGTATCAGCCATAGGAGCTGCTGGGTAAATATGCCTAGTAGATGCTCGATGAGTCCTGGCTAAATGTGTATACGTCAGGCTCTGTCTGGCTGCCGGGACAGCCCTCTGCTCATGGCAGGGAGTCCTATCGGGCCAGTCGCTTAGAGGATGCATTTCCCTCCCCCTGCTCAGAGAGCATGCTCTGTCTGCTGGCATGGACTTCTTCCAGCTCCTGCCACTGGGTCTGCCCTCCTGGTGCACAATGTGATGGGTGTAAGGGTCACGGTGAATGGGCCCCCAGAGGCCCAGCCAGGGCCAGGTCATTCCCAGCTTTCTCTAACTCACAGAAGTGCCTGAACCATGACCAGCTGGGTCCTGAAGTGGGTTATGAACCCTCCTCTTCCTGTCAAAGAGATACACAAATGGATGGTTGTGGCCAAAGCGCAGCCAAACATCCAACTAGCCTGTGATTCAGAGACAGGGAAGGAGCGAGGGAAAAGCTGAGACTAGGAGGGAAAAGAGCCCCTGCTGGTCTTTATCCCAACTGACCATTGTCCACAGAGGTCAAGATGGTGTAAATTCACAATTTTGTGACATGTTGGCCCTGAATGGCAGTTAGAGTCCCTTGGTATGCATTGTAGCCAAAGCCTAAATTTAATTTGACACACCATGAAAATGAAGCAATTGTCTGCTAGCCTTGCTGGAACCCCCATAAGTCACCCTCTATTATGTTCCTTCTCAAGGTGGCTTTCAACCTCTCTCCTCTTCCCTCCTCATCCTAAACGCGACGAAAAAACGTCCCTGGGTGGCCTTGACACACCAAGGAGGAGAGAGACTGCTAAGTTCTCCGAACTACGTTCTGAATCTACTGAGGAGATATCTGTTGCCATTCCTGTGACCTTGGGGTGCTCAGGTGCCCCCCTTCCTCTCCAGCATGCTGACACCCCCTCTATAGGGATCACTCCTCCTCAGGTGCTGAGAGAGAGCTGGGAGCCGAGTCCAATGACAGTTTCGAGTTTAACAATGATGGTCCCTCGGGATAAGGGTGTTGGGGAAAGCACTGTGACTTCAGCTCTGTGATTCCAGAAGTGGGCACAGCCCCAGCCCAATCCTTGAAGCACTAAAGTGCCCTTAAACAGTCCCATCCCATAATGTTTCAAAGTTCTCATTTGCAAATCAATTTCATGAGGCCCCAAGCTGAACCCTTTGGCTGACATTAAAAAGGAATTTCTCAGTAGATTGGGGAGTAAACCCACGCCCCTGCCGATTTCGTACCACCTGTGGCTCTTTTCTCTAGTTACCGGTCAGTACACCGTGTTGGATTTCTGTAGGCACAGTGTCTTGATCTTTCACCTGTGAACAGGTCTCAGAATTTTGCATAAGACTTAAAGGAGACCATGAGTTTTGTGATACATGGTTGTTTTCTTGGGGTTTTAAAGGAATAAAACCTACCATGGAAATCAATGCAATCCTATAAAAAACAAAGCTCTATCAAAATTGGTCAGCAGAATATTATTTCATTCTCTCAACCTTAATTCTCTCAACATGGAAAACAATTTAAACTTGAATGTAGTCAGCCCCGTTCTAACTCTTCAGGGAAGATAAAGGTGATAGGGACCAATGTAGGGTGACCGGATGTCCCGCTTTGGGCGGGACAGTCCTGATTTTTAACAATTTGTCCCGCATCCCGCAGCATTTTAAAAAAGTCCCGATTTTTGGAAAGAATGCACAACAAGCTAGGGAACGGCGGGAGATAGGCCACATTTTTAATCAAGAACCCCCTCCCCCCTGGTCAATGGTGTCCCGCTTTACCAATGTTAAAATCTGGTCACCTTACAATAAAGGCGTTTTGTTGTTATGGCTGTGGTTGTTTTGTTTAAATTGCATTTCTTGGTCCCTTGCTTCCTATTAATGGGTGATCTATGATGGTGACACGTCAGAGGGTTTAGTATTAAACAGATATGGATATTGGAGTTCAGGGTAGTTAATTGAGGAGCTCAGATCTTAATTGTAGAAGAAAACAACAACCGTCCTTGTGGAGAAGCACCTTCAACTCTCCTGGTTTGCTCTCTCCCTTCTAAGGTGGGCAGGGCCCAGGTCAGGGCCCCGTTTCAGATGTGAAAAAGCTGAAGGATGCTCATTTGCTGTGGGAGGAATGCCCAGACAGCAGAGCGGGCTCAGCTCTGACCCCACATTTTCCCCATTCAAGGCAGGTCACTCTCCCTCCCTGGGTTCGTTTCCAGTGACCCATGAAAATTTCAAACCTCAGAGACAGGCACTCAACCACTTCGGGAAGTCAGGGACAGTGCTACGGGGGCAAGGGGTGGGGGCTGCGAAGCAAAACCGGTACTAGGCATAGCTTAAGGGAGGCAGAGAATTCTTTTTTGAGTGTTTCTGCAAAGCAATGACCCTTTGTACCATAGCCCCCCAAATCTTAGACTCATTTCCCTTTGGATTAATTCTAAGGGTGTGTTTGCTGTGGACCCTGTGCTGCATCACGCCTCAGTGTGAGTGTGTCTATATGCATGTGTGTGTGAATATGTGTGCACTTCTTTGTGTGTATATATTTATGTGTTGGGGGGAGGGAAAAAATTCTCCTCTTCCTGTTTTTATTTCACATAAATGCCTCGCCCCTACCATGTGCTTCTGCTCGGCCCTGTGGGTTGAGGCTGTGTTATTTGATTCCTGGCAATCACAGATTTTATATCACTCTCCCTACGTGAAGTAGAGCTACATCTTCCATCCCGGCCTTGAGGCACTCCGCTAGGTTTTCCTGCTCGATCTGTTCTGAGGTTTTCAGCAGCGGCCATGGAGGCCTTTCTAGAGACAACTGGTATTCTCCTTCCCTACCAGCCGAGCATGTCTGGCCTCCTGGCGGCTGAGAACACAGATAAAACACAAAAATTGAAAAAAGGGCTTTGGAGGCTCTCAGAAGGTGCTGATCAAGCAAAGGAGCAGCAGGTGTCTCCTGAAATACCCCAGGCAGCTCGTGGTAACTCACTGACCTCTGGTTATTTAATGCCTCCACGACACCTGTGCTGATACTGTTGTCAGTGGGCCTGAGTGGGCCCGAGTGGGCCCTTCCCTTTCCTTAAAGAGAGTGAAACAAGCCAACACGTACACACCATCACGTCAGACTCCCCAGCCCCAACCCACACACAATCACAGACACACACTAAAGCACAATTCACTGCAAATTGACATTAAAGACCTTGGAAGTCAAGGGGTGACTTTTTCCCAGGCCTTTGGGAAGCACACACCCCTACCCCCCGTGGTCAGAGAAGCACTATAGAGATCAGCAAGGAGCAGCTAGGAAACTGGCATCTCAGTTTCCCGTCACTTACGCTGCTTAATCATGTAGAGCCTTTTCTCACATGCGAAGCACGACTATCGTAAAATGCAAAGTTGGAAGTGAAAAGTGTTGAAAAGATATGAATTCCTAGTCTGGTGTAGTTTTCCCAGAAAAAGCTGTGTCTCTCAAAAATATGGCTTGTTTTGGCATGAAATTTGTTTTGTACCCCAGGGTCAACATACCCTTAAAAAGATGAAATAAAAACACGAGAGAGATAGAAGTGATCGGAATAGCTACCCCCTCCACCCCCATTTCAACACAAAAACCATTCTTTTGGAAAACGGGTTGAGCTTGATGTTTGTAAGGCTTACTGATGGTCGCCTAGTAACAAAAACAGTATCTTCTGAGGGAAACAGTAGGAACAGAAGAATGTTTAAGTTTGTCTTAATGAGCTAAGATTCTTGCAAAACAGCTGAGTTCCGAGGAAACTAGGACGTTCTTTCAAGAATTTTTAGAGAAGGATCAGGTTATGGTCAAAAGAAAATGCATAGATTAGAGTCCTAGTGAGTTTCCATTCAGTTTCTCACTGAGGCAAAGTCTTATTTTGGGTTTTGCCCCATTCATGCATGTGTACAGTCCCTTTATGTCACAAAAACTTGTCCAATCACACTGAGTTTTAATTGTTGTTAATAACAATAAAAAGTGTCATCTTGTAAGATCATAAGGGAGGAAAAGATAGAATGAAATCAAAGCCTCTGTAGTGATAGGATTCCAGCCCCTCCATCAAGGTTGCAGGGAGTGCGTGTGCGTAGCAGTAGGGATTTCTGAAGGGAACATTTGATCAGGGTATACAGCTCATTCTTCACTTTTATTTCCTCCTCCTTGAAAAGCTACAGGTCTCCAGGAAAACGGCTGGAGAATATTTTCTGCACAACCAACCCTAAGCCCTGGGATAAACTCACATGTAATTGTGAGTTAAATCTGAAACTTTCATGCTAACTTATTTTAAACGTTCCAAATTGGTTTCTACTTTTCTATTTTTTTTTTTATGTAAAATTTTATGTCTGGAAAACTATGGTGTTATTTTGGAATTTACCTTTAAATCTTCTGTGGGAACATTAAAAGAACTATCACCAAAGTCCACTCCTGCTTCCTGAATGTAAGTGGCAATACCACCAGCATGCTTTTGTGCATCTATGAATACAACATCATCCTAAAAGGATTCCACACAAAGAATAAAATGGATCCGGCACCTGCCCTGTCAGACAATGATGATTTATGCGGTGATATGATAGCCATATAGACAAATGGGTAAACATTGCGAAAGCATGACAGCCATCTAATCATTTTGTGCTGGTATTCACTTTTTTGTGTGTGGGTTGTCATTTGGAGCCACCAATTAATATCACATCTTCAAGCATATGTGAAAAGCACGTGGTTAATCTTGTTAGATAAAATACAGAATGGCCAGTTACATTTGAATTTCAGCTAAACTCTGAATGCTTTCTTTTTTTTTTTTTGAGAAGTATATCATATGGTATATTTGGGACATATTTATTATACTAGCAAATATTGGTTGTTTATCAGAAACTCAAATTTAATTGGGAGTCTTATATTTTTATTTGCTAACTCTGACAACCTTACATACAGAGAAATTGTATTACTCATATGACAGGTATCCTGAACAAAAGGGAATCCCATAGGGCCCCAAAGACGATAGCATCTTCCTGTTAACTAGGAGATACTCACAACATACCTAGCTTCTCTCCTCCTAGGAGACAGTGTCTCCATCTACATCCTCTCTTAGTAGCTCGAGTAGGTGGAAATGTCACTGGTATTAGTGCTGCCTTAGAGTTGCTAGTTGAGACCATACTCATCACCTGAGCTTTAACAAGTGACATTTCACTGTGACAGATGTTTATTAAGCATGTATTTTGTAAGACAGTAGTCTAGTCTGAGTCTCTTTTCTCAAAGAGCTTTGAGCCCAACAACGAAGACTAATATGTCTACTGCTGATGCTACTTCAAGGCAAGGTGTGAAAAGATAACACATAAAGTATCTACAGGATTACAGAGAGAGATGAATAAATTCTGCGAGGTGTGGGAAATGGAAGAGAGGAGTTCATGGAGGAAAAAGTGGATCAGCTGGGCTAGGCAGGGAAAGAAGGTTCTGGGTGGGCAAAGACACAGCCAACTTCCCATACTGAGAGGAGAGAACCACCAAAGAGACTTAGGAATGTGTGGCCAGAGAGGGTCTCTCTTCCCCTCCAGGAGAGAATGATCCATTTATGTGTTTATTCACAAGATACTTATTGAACACCAATGCATACATGAATGTCAATTAGCAACTGTAGAAAGAGCTGTAAAGAAGAGGTACAGACTAGTCTATACGGAGCGACCTAGTGAGGGATAACATCTTTGTGAGGAGACAGTGATCGAGTTGAGCTCTGAAGGGAGAAGAGAATCAACCCAACAGCAAAGGACGGTGATGACCTGGGAGGAAGAAGATATGAGGCAGATAAAACATGGACAAAGGCCCTGTGGCAGAAGGGAGCAGGAGGTGTTCAAGGAACTAAGAGAAAGCCAGTGTGTTGGGAACACAGAGAGCATTGGGGTGGGGGTGGGGGTGTTATGCTTGAGAGTTAGGTAGAAGTTGGATCCACGTCAGGCCTTTCGGGATCAGTTAAGGAATTCTGCATTAATCTCCAGAGCACTAGGGGGGCTACTTCTCTGTATTTTAGCAGGAGTGGTGCATAAGAGCTTTGGGTGTGAACGAATCAGCCTGGCTGTAATGGTGAGATGAGATTGAAGGGAAACCAATGAGTGAGAAAACCAGTTAGGAGGCTACTGCAGTAACTTGCATAGAGTTTGAGGGACACTTGTCTCCTCCATCACTCTTGGGATATTTGTTCTTTTTTGGTATGTTTTCAGAGGGATCCAGGAGTAGCCCCCACAGGCCTTCCATCAGCACGCCCACAGAGCAACTGGATCTTGATGGCTCAGCAAAGCGAGAGGGATTTCACAAGTCATGATACGTGGTTGTGGCTGGTGTGAGAACGGAACACAGGCAGGTCCACAGAGTCTCACGGGGATAGTTCAGGTCTTAGAGGGTAGGGGAATGCAGGCTCACAAGCCAACTGACCTCGGTTCTTGAGAATCACCTTTCGATGTTAAATACCTGACCAGGCAAAGCCCCACCTAGTCAAGCTGGAGTCTTTCTGTGGTGGCCTTCAGGGTACTAACGTTTTTTATCTCCCATTGGTCCCCTCCTGTCAGGTGTTCCTATGGCCAGAGGGCTGAATGGTTCCTAAGTCTTGGCAAACTCTCGGGACCTCTTCAGCCCCCTCCAAAACTGCAGGGGCACCCCTGCTTTTGGCTGCACTCACCAAACAATTACCAAGATGCATAGATGGCATCTCTTTTACAGCATTCTTTGACATTTACTTCTTGTATTAGGTACTCCTCACAAACCCTATGAACTCCAAAGAATCCTTGCAGTAGCGTACATCGGTTTGGGTGCCCTGATACGTTGTGCGAACTCAGAGCAGCCCCGATGTGGATGGCATATTTGCTGACTGATCCACTTTTTGCATCTTCCAATTTTAAAGACTTATTTTTATTGTTTTTGACAGAGAGAGACAGGGAGATAGAGATAGAGATACAGAGACAGAGATAGAGAGAAGGGGGAGGACCAGTCTCCATAGTTGCACATTATTGGTTTTTCCACATAGTTTCATTCCACAGGCGGGCGTGAGGCTGCACAGGGCAGGAACTGGGCCGGGGTCTTGCCCCGGTGAGAACCAAACTGGGGGCACTCCCCAGTTCAGCATATGGGTCCGCATGGGCCAGGGCTGGGATTCGATCCTCGGTCCCCGGGGCTGCAAAGTGAGCGCTTAACCCACTGAGCCATCCCGGCTTCCCCGCATCTTCCAATTTTATTGCAAGCCAAAATCTCCCCTTGTGTAGCACTGGCCAACCTCTGGGTATATTGTATATGTGCTCAGGAAGGCCAGGAAACAAGGCCAAGTTTATAAGCATAATGGGTCACGTTGGCTCTCAGGCCCTTGGGAAAACGCACAGTACGACCACTGGATTCCTGGTTTCATATCAATACTTTTTTGGGGGGAGCCATCAACTACATGGATCTTATTAATGGTGGTTAATAGACCCTTCACATGATACAGTGTAGGGTTTTGCATTGGCGCTATTGAAATTCTGGCCTTGGGAAGTCTTTGATGTGGGGGCTGTTCTGGGCATCGTAGGATGTTTAACAGTATCCCTGCTCTTTACATTCAATGCTAGTAGTAACCCTGCTTCCCAGGAGAGACCATCAAAACTGTCTGTAGACCGTCACCAATGTCTCCCAAGGAGGCAAATTGCTACAGTTTGGAATCCCTGGTGAACTCTCCCCTCCTCATTTATTTAATGGGAGAGTTAGGACCTGCAGAAAGAAGGATGCTTCCGGAGGGCCCACGATTCACGGAGGAAAACTTGGAAGCAGCCCCTAGTAACTCAAGGCTAGTCCGGGTCTGTCTCTAAAACAGACCGTTTTTCTGAACTTGGCTTCTTTCTGTCAAGGTCACCACTCTAGACACTGCTCCTTACCCTTCCCCTTTTGTTCTAATTTTATTCGTTCTTGGGTCTTGGGTTCTGCCTCTCTAAGAGATTTGCAAAGTCGAATTCCAATCCAGCGGAAGAGCTGGACTCTGGCAGAACTGGAAACAGGATGGGAAGGGCACCTGTCCGTGTCTGCGTCCCCAGCAGCCTGGCAGAACACCCAGCAGAGTCGTAGGTGCTGTGTGTGGATGTGTGTGCGTGTTGATGGAGTAGCATACACGTTTCTCTTTCTTATTCCTTGTCTCCTGTCCTAGGGAGGAGTCCCTGTGCTCTTATATCCACCTGGAGCTTTGAAAATCGCTTCCCACAGCCTTTATTCACACTAAGATCTAAATAACCAATAGCAACAGCAAATGATGATCTTTCTACAGTGTGAGTATGTCCTGAACGAGACAAAGGCCGGATGGAAGAGGCTGTGTTCTAGGGTAACTGGTTGCTCTCTTGTAGCCTTTTTTCTAACTGAGTCACTAAAACCGAGGTGCAACGGGAATGTAGAGAAACTCAAGTGTCACCCCCGTACCCAGTAGCACACACGACAGTCCGTTTCTTGGTGCAGCTCCATTTTTACAGGACTCAGAGCATTAAGCTACAGAAGGCTCAGAAGGTGGCACGTGCCTACCAGCTCACCTGTGCTTACACACCAGCTTTTTCTCACAAGAGAGCAACGTGACAGCTGGGCCCTAGCTGGGCTCGGCTGAGGAAGGTGTGAACGCTCTTCTCTGAACTTAGCTGACAACAGGCCTCGCTGAATAGATCTGACACATTTGCTCTCAAGAATCTAAAGGGAAGTGGTTTGTGGGTTTGAATGCATTGTTCACATGAGAGTTTGGAGCCACTCGGTTATGGGTCTGAAGAAGCGTTTTTGCTGTTTGATGTGCTCTGGGGAGCCAGTTCACTACCTGTGTTCTTGTCTTGGAATCTGAATTACAGGTTATAGATTTTGAATCACCTGACCTCCCCCCTCCCCAACTCCGTCCTCCCCGCCCATTGGTGACTGTGCCATGCCTCCCTTCTAGAGTGAGTGTGGACCTGAGAGGGGTCATTGAACCCTCCTGACGGGTCATCTCTATAGAGCATGGAGGACACAGAGTCATAAATATCTCCGGGCTGCTAGGACCTCAAAGCACACAGTGAAGCCGGCAGCCGTCTAGGGGAAAGGTTCTGTATTACTTCATGGGTTTCTGGCATTGCACATGTTATTTCTGTCATAAGAGGAGCTACAAGAGCTGCAACGTGAAACCAGAACACACACACCTCATTGCTCTCTGTGGGCACTCGGGGCTGCTGGTGTTTTTCTTGGGGGTCCCGGGGACTCTCTTTGTGCAGGATGGAGGGAGACCTGGAAACAGAAGCCAGCCCTGGGCCGGCCAGGTTGGGAGGGAAACTCGCTTGCCCTTTGTGCTCCATCAGGTGGGGGTCCCTTTCTCTCCCCACCCAGTGACTGCAGGCAGGCTGAGAAGGCTTACCAAATAAGACCCTCTGGCCGCCTGAGGGCCCCTCCCACAGCCTTTGCTCCCATAGCCTTCTGGGAACACGGTGTCAGCCAGGGAAGGCGCGCCTGGAAGGTGTTTTCTACCCGGTTGTCCTGCAACACACCTTTTCCCAGCTAACCTAAGCTCCACGGTCTTTCACCTCCCAAGGCTAACCTGAAACATGGGCCGAAATGGCGAATCCTGAGATTTTAACAAGGCAGATGGTGTTTTTTTTAAATTTTTTATTATTTTTTAAATCAGATTCCTGTAAATTAAGTGTCTGATTATATTCTTGGAAACCAGCAGGGCCCTACGAGAGATTGATGGAATACGGTGAACTCTGAAGGTGAGTTTTAGTCCCGTCCCCCAAAACCAGCATTACAAAGGGGTGCCATCATAAAAGATTTTATGAGTAAAATAAATAATAATTTAATCTAGAGATCCAGGCATGCGTTCTTATTAGCAAAATGACTGTTTATACAATGGAGTTTTATTTGTATGCTCTTATCTAAAGCAAAAAAGAAAAAAGAAAAAGAAAAAAGACATCCTACCAAAACAATGCACAGACTTCAGTGGCCTAAAACATATTCCCTCATACTTCCTGGGGTTAGAAAAACAAGCCGCATCGTTAGGAATAATCAAGCATACTTTCTGAGTCTCTGAATACCAGAGGTAAATATTGTTTTGAGATAGGCTGATCAAATATTAATACTAACTAGCAATTTTTACATCTGGGATAAGGATATTGAAAGCGGTGCCACAAAGACCAAGCTTTTTATGAGAGATCAGATTGGATGGTGGCCTAAATAGTAGGGTATTAGCGATGCAGTATTATTCCTTTAAAACAAACAACCAAACAAACATGAGGGCAAATGAACAACAACAACAACCACCCCATAGAAACAAGGCTTCTTCCCCACCTGCTTGCCTTAGTGTTAGAAATTGTATCATTAGGAACTCATTCATTCGGCCTGTGGCACACAGCTTTTCCTTGAAAGATAATCCTATAAAGGGGAATTCAATCAGTCACTTACATTATAGTAACATTTAGTTCTTTCTATTCCTCCAAGCCTAGCAGAGTCACCCTGTATAGAGAATTTAAAAATATATGTTGGGGGAAGCCAGGATGGCTTAGTGGGTTGAGCGCTCACTTTGCAGCCCTGGGACTAGAGGCTTGAATCCTGGCCCTGGTCCAGGTGGACCCACATGCTGAACTGGGGTGTGCCCCCAGTTCAGTTCTTGCCGGGGTCTATGTGGGAGGCTCCCGGCCTAGTTCCTGCCCTGCGCAGCCCCGTGCCCGCCTGTGGAGTGAAACTATATGGAAAACTAATGTCAACTATGGAGACTGCTCTGGGCCCTCCCCTTTCTCTCTGTCTCTCCCTATCTCTCTCTCTCTCTGTCCAAAAAACAATAAAAAAAATCTTTAAAAATATATGTTGGGGAATTGATAGTAATAAACAAAGTAAGGGTGTGCACAGAAGCTCCTAAAAGACCTTCTTTCTCATCTTGAATCTCTACCCTAGCACACCAAACATTTCCTGTGATGAGAATACTTGGGAGAAAGCAGGAGAGTAAGGTGGTTAAAAGCAGGGACTTTAGAATCAGGTGGAACTGGTTTCAAATCCAGACACTGCCACCTAAAAGTTGGGTGCCTTTGGGTGTATGACAGTCATGCCAAGTTTCAATTTGCCCACTTGTAAAACAGGGCCAATAATATTTAACTTCATAAGGTGGTTTGTAAGATCAAAAGAGATGCTGAATGCAAAGCCACATAGTAAATATTCAATAAACGGAGAGGATTAGAAAGATGATGAAGGAGATGATGATCCCGCACCCCACTCGTTGTCACCCCAGTTGTAGCATTGAGTGGATGGGCTCACAGGAACTGACAGAAGTGCTGGAAGTTTAGGAACATGAATGCTGGGTCTTCAGGATCCTGGACATCTGAAAGAGGGACAGTATTGCAGAGGAAGAACATATAGAAAGCTTGCTAGTCAGAGAAGATGAATTATTTCTCAATTTTTATGGGGGATGGGTGTTCACATCGATTCTCGAGCATTCTTAGTGCTGAAGGATGTGTGGTATTTGTGTGTGTCCGTGTGTGTGTGTGTGTGTGTGTATGTGTGTGTGTTGCAAAAGAATGTTCCCTAAGGTTGGTGATCTATAATTTCCAACATTTGATTGCACCCTGGTTGGCTCGCTGTGGGGACAAAGCACGAAATGTGATGAGTTATTTTTTAATTACTATAAAAACTAAGCCAATTTGAAAAGTAAGCTCAGATGTGGTATGAGGTTTGATGTGGCGACTAGGAGTTTTCTTTTTTGGCAAGGTATGAGGTGTCTGAGCAACCCAGAATACTCAAGCAGTAATGATGAGGGATGACAATGTTAATGGGGAAAAAATTACATTTGTGTGGATCTTGTCAGTTTACTTAGCAATTTCACATTTGCTGTCTTGGTTTATATAACAATTCTGGATCATAAGCTAAATAAAGAAAGTTATTATTTCCATTTTGTAGATGAGAAAGTGAAGTCCTTGGGAATTTTAATAACTTTCTCAATGAAAATCTACAGAGCCAGGATTAGAACCTTGGTCTTTGGGTTCTTAATTTATGCTAGAAATTAGTAATAGAGGTCAAATAATAAAACAATAAAATAATCATTATTCTCTCATATTCATCTTGATTTTCATTAGTTTATTTTTTAATTCACTCATTTATCTATGCAACATATATTGAGCTGTCTTTATTTTCTGTTGGTTAAAAATACAAAGATAAATATGTTATTATCAATGCCCTCAAGTAGCTGTAAAATTCTATCCTGTCTTTTACAAATTATCCCTAGTTTATACTTTAAATTTTTCTAATGAACAACTAAGACACACCACTTGGCAAAGTATAGCTAACTTTATGGGAACAATCAGAGAAATGATCTGAACCCGGACCCAGGATGTGTGTTGTATAGCGGCTGTTGATAACTTATACCTCATTTTTACCTCACTTTCTCTGCTTCCCCTTATTTTTATTTCACTAAAATTTCCAAACAGGCAAAATCTGGGCAGTGAAAGATCACCCTGGCCCAGTGGTGAAGCTTGCAGACCACCACACAATCCTTGCTATGATGTGTTAGATTCTTGTCTTACCCTGAGGAGGTCAAGTTTGAAATTGATCTCCTTGGAAGACCTCTCTGTCATAACCACCTCCCAAATTCCTCAACTTTATCTGACTTTGAAGCTTTTTTTTTTTTTTTAAAGAAATAAACAAATCAAAAGCCTTAAATATTCTGGAATATTCCACAACTTGGAAATTTGGTGCCAGACATGTGCCTAGACCAGATTTGCCAAGGGTTGTGGTTTCATGAGGCTCATGGCTTTGCAGCCCTCTGGCCCTGATGGTCTTGCCGGGAGCTGATGGTGCGTAAGCTCAGCAATTAGAGGGCCAGGGAAGCGCAAGAGGAAATTCACCAGAAACTTCCAAAAAGAGAGCAGGTACCAGAGAAGGTTTTGCATTAAGGACTTACTTTTTCTGCCCCTTGAAAAATTCTGGTGGCAGTATTAGTGACAGATTTGTGGCAACATTCTTTTGGCTTAGGTGAATGTTTGCTATTTTTTCCTCCCACAATGTGCAATCAAGAGCATATGGGTCTTGATTCCTCCCCTGCCCTAAGGTGGAAAAGTGCAACCTACCCTTCTGAGCGTCAAAGGAAAACATAGACTTTGTTCATGTCCCAAATTCTCTGCTTGAAGCAAGTTTAGGAATTTATATGTGGTTGGAATGGGGAATTATGACTATTCTGGAACTTGAATACCACTCCATATTTCCAATTTGGCTTTAGTTGTCTTCCCAGGACTGGGTTCTTAGAGAAAAGCATTTCCATCCACATAGCCCAGAAAACCAAAATAGAAAATTCTTAAGTGAAACACACTATAGATTTGTTAAGAGAATAAAATAAGTTAAAGCGCAACAGTTACGTGGAAAATAGGTTTGTGGAAGAACAAGGAGGTGAGGCATTTCTGGACTTCAGATAGATGGGGTTTTGTACATTGTGACATCTGTTTTATGTAAAGGTCACAAATAAAATCAGGTGACATCTTAACATCCAGAATCACACAGTAAAGTGTAAACTCGGGGCCAAATTCTCACCCAATAAAATGAGATGGAAATGGTGCTATAGAAAATGGGTTAGTCATTTTTTCCCATAGTTTGTCTGATAGAGAAAATCTAGGACAACCAATGTTTTCACAGGAGATATAAAGGAAATGAATAATAAATCCTTGGCTAATGTTTTATTCTCATGATTTCATGATATGCATAGTAATTTGCATTTTTGGTTTTGTCTGAGTCTGTTTTAAAGTTATTAAACATATGCTCAATTGGTGAGTATGTATTCCAGGTAAGTCAATTATGTAAATGTTTAAAATCATTTAAATCAGATAACCAGGTAGGATTGGGTAGCTTTTTGGGGCGGAGGGGGTATGCTGATTAAATGTAAAGTAATTCAAAGAATTTCAAGAGTCTGGCCTCCATAATTAATAGTCTGCAGTAGATATTAGAAATCCAGACAGACGAAAGGCAAAATGCCTTCTCCTCATAGACAGACTGTATTTTAACCTCCAAGGACTCTGTGTATTTAGTCACTCTCTCAATTCAACTGCCTTTGCCAGCCAGGCTTCATTGGATTAGAGAGTAGTGGAAAAATCCCCTCCCAGGAGGAATCATATCAAGTTCTCCGAGTGTTCAATCTGTCTGGCGCATGGAAGGCCCTCCAAGATGCTGAGAAGCGCAGGGCAGCGAGAGCCGCCTTGGGCTGGTGTGTTTGTGCATTGAAAGTGAAAGCTAGTTGTTATTTTCCCTTCCCTAATGCGCATTCCTGGCCTCCGACATCATGAGGTCATTGTTTCGGTGGAATGGAAGAGAGTGCTTTAAGGTCACACATGAAGAGGTGTCATTTTTGTCTGGGACATTTACACAAGGAGCTTGTAACCTTTCTTGGTAGACAGAGTCCTACGACTTTCACAAAAAAGAGAGTTCATTAGCCCTAACCAAACTGTGAATTTGTGGCTCCTGAAAGCCTATCTATCCTCGCAAATTGTGGTCAAGAGGAAAAACATTCCCTCATAATAATGCAGGGAGAGCACCTCCTACTCTTCCTGGGTTCAGGTTCAGATGTTACCACCTATTAGTATTAGCTGTGTGACTGTGGGCAAATTCCTTAACTCTTCTGTGTCTCAGTATCCTCATCTTTAAAACAGGGGCAATTATAGTACTTCCCCTCTAGGGTTATTTGTAAAGATTGAGTAAGACCACACATGGAAACAACTCAACGCAGGGCCATGTATATGGAAGCACTCAGTTAATATTTGTTATTATTAAATCTATATCCGGACTTTTCACTCACTTTTGGTATTCCCTTATGCATCCTTTTTTCCCGAGCCCTGGGACATGTTAATAGTATTCTCAATACATCCTTTTCAATGACAAATACTGAGCGACTACCTCTATGTGGAGGGTACTCTGTTTTGAGAGGCTTTCTGATATAATCTAAAAAACGAACTATTTACACAGTCTAGCCTTTTCATGAGCTAAGATGTGTATACTGTAGTAGACTAAAGATGCAGTCAAAACTTCGGGGGGTGAGCGCAGGCAGGAGTAAACGAGGTGACACTTGAAACAGGTAGAGATTGACCTGCTTTGAGGGGCAAGAACTTAGTATCAGGACACCGGGAAGGAATCATGGCGTAATGAATCCTTGGTTAATTCAGATGTATGTTTTGGGAATGAGTGGGGCTGTTAAGAGCGTACAAGAAAACACCTTTGGTATCCACCAGAGTAATGAGGTTATCCCATTGCTGTCCTGAGTGAGGACATTAAGCAGAAAGAAGACTGGAAAAGAGAAATGGTGGCTTATTCAGGCAAAGGGGTCTCCTAGACCCAATGGGAAGAGAGTGGGAAGAAGGGAGAATAGCCACCAAAGTTCCTGGGATGTGGAAAAAGGCCAGTGGGAGGGGAAGGAAGATCTGCTCCTGCTGTCATTTGAAGAGATCAGGAGGTGGCCTTGTGCCTGGCATGCGCAGAGGGCTGCGCTAGAGGGCTTGTAGGCCCCCTTTGTATTCTGAAGGGCAGCTGCGGCCTTCAGGAGATCTGAGGAGGCACGGTGTGTGACCCTGAGAGGAGGAACCAGGGAGCTGGGTGGTGCCAACATGCCCGGGCCTCCAGTGTGGGCTCAGAGGTCACGGCAGTGGGCACTGGCCATCCACTCCAGCAATGATCATGGAAAGCTTGAAGGCAAGAATGGGTCACCAAACGTTGAATCTCCAGCCACGTTGTCCTTTGAATATGAAAGTGGCAGGTGGATACCAGACAAGATTCAGAAACTCAAGAAGTACAGCCTCTCTGGGTCCTTTTTGCTAATAAAAACTGTGTCTTGAAAACCAATCCAGCCAACAGAAAAAAAAAAGAGTCAAAGAATTCAGGAACTGAGAGGCTGTGGATTCATTTAAAATAGAACCGAGACCAAATGACTGTAGGAAGTATGGCAAAAGAAGAGAACTTAAAGGTCACATGTAAAGATTATAGCTAATCAAATTGGAGATGGGAGGGACAGGGGCAGGAAAAAATATGCCCACTAACTTCCTCATCTGTCCTGTTAGGGAGGGAGTCAGTAGATGCCATTTAATGTTGAAAGGGACAGTTTAAAAATAATAATAACTTCAGCTCTTAAAATTTTGCATAAACATTTTTTTAATATAGGAATTTTTTTGAAGAGGAACTATCTCTAATGGTGAAACATGAATCTGAAATTCATCAACTTCTTTCTGAAAATTAAATTTAATTCTTGTACTTTAGAATCGCAGGAGTATCATTGCTTTTTGGAAAGGTTAATATGGAATCATGGAATAATTCATCCTGGGTTATTCCATAGAAGAATTTCCGGATCTCTTTCAAGCTTTATACCTGTATGTGTACATGGAAAAATATCTGGAAGATTGCTCACCAGATATTATAAGGAATGGTTCTTCCTGGGTGGGAAGATTTGGAATGACTTTTTTTCTAATTGTTAAATGCATTGGGGTGATATTGGTTGGTAAAAATTACATAGGTTCCGGGGGTACAATTCAACATTACATCAAATGTTATTGTGTTAGAAAAATTTTCTTTATTACATAAATTTTTCAAGACTATTCACTGGGCTTTAACTCATTTTATTCTTTCAACACATCTATATTTAGAATTTTCAATTTTAATTTTTCAGGACAGGTAGATGGAAACACTTCCCTCTGAGAACCCTGTTTTACGATAACAACGGAATAAATGTGTTGTTCTTACAACTAATAATACCGGTGGGAAAGTTGTTAAAATAAGCTGGTCATCTTTTTACAGAATAAGAGGCCGTTCTTTTGGGGGGCTTGGGAGGGAGGAGTGAGAGAGATGTCCTTGATATGGATGAAGTGTGCTTATTAAATAATGTCCTAAACCAGTGGTTCCCAAATGGGCAATTTTTCACTCCCTTCCCCTCCAGAAAACATTTGGCCATGTCTGGGGACATTTTTTTTAATCGTCAGAACTGCGGTTGGGGGAGTGTTACTGGTATCTACTGGTATCTAGTGGGTGGGGTCTGAGGATGTTATTAAACATATTCAATATCGAGAGCAGCCCCCACAACAAAGAACTTTCCAGCCCAAAATGTTAATAATGCCAATTTTGAGAAACCCTGCCCTCTGGTCTTAGAAAAGAAACCATTGTGTAGACAATTAACTCACTCATAAGAGTGAGCCCAGAGGCAGCAGATCCTCTTTGGAGATGGAAGGGCTCTAAGAAGCTGAGTTAATTCTTTCTGGCTACGAGGGTTTTCAGAGGCAAGTATTATACATTTATTTAAAATAACGTGTCTGCTTTGTATTGGTCTTTAATACATTTTCAACTGTAGTATCCCTGTGTTTATCACTGAGGGCTGAGAAATTGTCATTGTAGTCATTGATCTGAGTCTAGCCAAGGGCAGATGTAGTTTTAGTCACACCAAGTGACCTGTTTAACTGTGCTGGTCTCTGACCTCAGTCTTTACTGGCTGAGCCCAGCCAGGCTACTTGAAGTTTCTAGGAAACCAGTTGATGGTCTGATCCACTGGATCCCAACCCTCTTGGCACCAGGGACCGGTTTCTGGATGACAATTTTTCCATGGAGCGGGGAGGGGGACACACATGTGCAGTTCACAATAGGGTTCGGGCTCCCCTGAGAATCTAATGCCCCCACTGACCTGACAGGAGGCAGAGCTCAGGCCGTGATGGGAGTGATGGGAGCGGCTGTAACTACAGATGAAGCTTCACTCACTCACCTGCCACTCACCTGCTGTGCGGCCCAGTTCCTAACAGGGAACCCCTGGTCTGATCAGTTGCATTAAGCAGGAAGTTAATGCAGAAAGACGGGACCTGTCTTGGTCATAAGCACAGATAGGGAATGATCCTCTCCTCATTCACCGTACGTACCATTCATGGCACATCAATAGATGAAAGCGGGGATGGTTTCAGTCAAGTAGAAGTTTCGCCCTCAGCTAAACAGCCAGGGAAAATCTGCACAGGCTGGAATTACCTGTCGGGCTTACGATGACCAACCGCCTCCCTACGACATCTCAGCATCTCTGGCTGCGGTGTTCAGCCGCTCTTTCCGAAGTCAGTGCTCCTTGAGGTCAATTATTTTATCTCAGCCAG
>PVKE010011725.1:0-39658 GCA_004027555.1 Craseonycteris thonglongyai
CCCCCCCCCCCCCCCACCCCAGGTTCAGCCTCTGGCTCAAGGGAGCGTGCCTTCCTTGTGGGAGGCCCCCAGCCCAGCTCCCTCTCTGCATGGCCCCCACCCATCTGTGTAGAACAAAGCCATGTTAAAAACTAATGATGTACAACTATGGAGACTGCTCTGGACCCTTCCCCCTTCTCTCTGTCTCTCTCTGTGTCTGTCTCTGTCAAAAACAAGAAAATAAATCTTAAAGAAAAAGAACCACTCCTAGATCTGGGAAAGGAGGTTCCTGGGTCCTTTGGGTGTCACCAGGTGAATGTGGATGCTTCCTGGTCAGCACACCGCAAAGGGCTCCCCAGATCCAGCGCCCTGTGGCATCGTCTCCCATAGCTTCTCTTGCTTCTCACAACTCTCCTTTCACCTGTGATGGATCCCAGCACCTAAAGCCTTTGCCCGGCCAGTTTGGGTATAGATTATAATATATTTATATAGACCAATACTCAGGTTGCTTGCGTTCTAGTGCTTTCTCTGGGGTCACAGACAAGTCACTTCACTTCTCCAAGCTTCAGGTGACTGGATGGGAAAAACACTGTCATTGGCAAAGGTGTGTTCACCAGGCAGCCACACAAACACACTCACATGTCAGAATCAGTTATGAAGTCAGTTTCAATTCCAACTCCACTTGCTACTTGCTACTAGCATGTATGATCTTAAGCAAGTAAGTTCTTTGAGTCTCAGTGTCCTTATCTGTGAAGTGGAGAAAGTAACACCTCCTTCAAGAGCTTCTAAAAGAATGAATGAAATCATCCCATTAGGACGGAGCCTGGCATAGAGGAAGGAGTTGGTAAGTGGCAGCACCTACATTGCCCTCCTCCCATTCCCAGGACCTTGCCAGCGTGCACACATTCTCTCCTGAGCCACCCTCCCACACTCTTCTTTCCTTCCTTCTTTTCTACTATCTTAACAATTGCTCAATTTTTCCCTCTGTTTTCCCCATTTCTACTAAAAGTGGTCAAGGACTGGACAGAGTGTAGAGTTGTGTCTTTTAAATGTGCCAACTTGCACTAATTAAGAAATGGCAGTGGCTGTACCTACACTCTTCTAGCCTTGGTGGCCAAAAGAGACAATATGATTAAACTGGAGAACTGGCCCTGAAGTTAACTGAGATTGTCTAACCATTTAAATCACAAGTTTATATTATATATATATATTTTTTTTTTTATTGCCATCACATCATACTCTTGCAAGGAAAAGCCAACATCAATATTATATGACTTCCTAAAGGTATTTTCTTAAGCTATTTATTTTTGTCAAAATTACACTATAAAAAAAAATACCTACAGTAGTATAATTTTTTAAAGATTTGTTTTATTGTTTCAGAGAAGGTAAGAGAGAGAGAGAGAGGAGAGAGAGAGAGAGAGGGAGAAGGAGGGATGGCCCAAAGCAGTCTCCATAATTGTACACCATTAGTTGTGACATAGTTGCATTCCCCACAAGTTGATATGGGGCCCTGCCAGTCACAAACTGAACTGGGGGCCTCCCGCATGGGAGGTGAGGACCTTTGCTGCCATCCCCAGTGGTTATGAGTTGTGCTGCAGTTCAGCATATGGGTTTGTTGGGCCAGGGCCAGAATTCGACCCCAGACCCCATGGTTGCAAGACAAGCACTCAACCTGATGAGTTATTTTGGTATCCCCATAATTTTAATATCCCTTTTATTTATTTGTTCTTAAAATTTGTTTTTATTTGTTCTTTCTGACTATATGCTTATTTTAGAAAATTACAAATTACAGAAAAGTATTTGGAGGAAATTATAAATAAAATTATCCATAATTACACCATCCCAAAACAAATATTTTTGTACTTTTTTCTTTGTAAATACTTTTAAAGTTAAGAATATATATTTGCATATATAGTTTTGTGTCCTGTGAACATTTTATGATGTTAATAAAATATCTTTTTTATAAACAGAACTCTTCAAGATATGTCACTGACTCTAGATTTAACCAATTGCCTATTGTGAGCCATTTTGGTTGTTTGCAATTTTGTTGATTTTTTTTCTACCTACATGCCTTTTTCTTTCTCTACTTTGATTATTAGTTATGCTAAATATTTTTATATGTTTATTCACCATTAACGTTTTTGAATTTCAGTTCTGTCCATTTTCCAGTGATGGATTTCAGTTCTGGCCATTTTTCAGTGATGTTGATATCACTGAAAAATGTCCTCATCATAGCACATGGGGCCAAGAATGATCAAGGCCAAGTTAGCGCAAAAACTTGAGTAGAGAATAAAATTACAGACTAGAGCAGACTTGATCTTATTCCTAGCACTTATCTTCCTGGTCCTGGCATTCCCTGGGACCAGGTGGTATAGAAAAGAGTTGTATTTGTTGCCAAGAAATCTATTAGAAATGGGTTTGCTAGGGTGTCCAGGCCTGGTGTGGGGCCTGAATCTGAACAGGAAGCTCCCAAGAGATGAGCCTTCTCCAAACAAGCTTTAGGCTCAGCTAAGGGGGTGAAATCCCAGGAAGAACAATTAATGGGAAAGTGGGGGAGGAAACATGAAACCTTTTTTATTTCTAAATAGAAAAATTATTTCTCCAGGGAAGAATTCTAAATATAGTTCCTTTTTTTGTTTTGTTTTGTGTTTGTTTGTTTTTGTTTTTGACAGAGAGAGAGAGAGAGAGAGAGAGAGAGAGAGAGAGAGAGATACAGAGACAGAGAGAGAAATGAACTGGGGGAGCTCCCAGTTCAGCATATGGTTTCCGCACGGGCCAGGGCCAGGATTCGATCCTGGGTCCCCGGTGCTGCAAAGTGAGCGCTTCACCCACTGAGCCATCCCAGCTTCCCCTGTTTGTTTGTTTTTTGCCTGAAATTTTACCTCTAGGATCAGCTCGACTCAGAAATCCACAAAATGTAGACAATGGGAAATAGACATCCATGCTCCAGATTTGGGATTGTACATCAACAAGGACCTGGCAGAGGCCACCTGCTTCCAAAGCTCACTGGTCACCAGGTTGGGCAAGTCAGGGAAGCCAATGATAGTTTGAAGACCAGTAGAAATGTTGGTCCCTTTTCCAAGGATAAAAACCAGTTATTTTAGCTATCATCATCCTAGAACCCCTGGACTTCCCTTTACCTTACTTCCTAGCCTTGATGCTTGATGACCTCCACAATTTGGGGCACAAGAATGCACTTAGTTTCATCCATAAGAATATAATGCTGTTGAAGTCAGACATAACATCTTCAACTTCTTTGGAACTCTCACTGCACAGAGTCTGCCCAAAGCTGTCTACCTGGTGTCTTCCCAAAGTGTACGGCTTTGTTAGACGTCAGGTCCTGAAGGGCTGGGAGCAAGTGGGTCGGACCACAGTCAGGGGCTAAGGATATTATCAAACATAAATCACTTTCTATCACTGCCCATTCAACAGTCTCCTCCCATCCCATGTTACTTTAAGTACAAGCCAGTGTTCCCACGATGGCCTCCAAGGCCCTCCATGATTTGAAACACAATCCCTTCCTTACTGCTTCCTTCTTTTCTTACTACTCTTCACTCCACTTTGTGTACGTGAACCGTGCTGTTCCCCCTGCCTGGAAGAGCATGGCCTAAGCTCGAAAGCCGGGGCAGAGCCTGACAGCATGCACAGCTGGATGCTATCAAGTAACTGTGCTCCCAGTGGCTGAACAGGAAATTCTTCCTTAAAGAATGGTTTAATCCATGGTTGCCACTCTCCCCAAAGTACTTGCTTCCAGGAGACATTCCCTATCACAACCTCCCAACATGCCAGCCCCATCTGGGCTGGATATCCCAACTAGGTGCCCTCACAGCAGCCTACACGTCACTACACACCCATCCTTCACTTCCTCTCCCACTTCATTGAGGACAGGGGCTGTGGAATTTTGGTCACTGTTGTATTCTCAACTCAAACCAAGGTTTGGCACATGGAAGACATTCAGCAGATGGCTGATGAATGAAAATATAAATGAAAAAATGATTACCAGCTGCTTCCATTGCCTTAACCTGCTACAGAATTAATAAACTAATTGTGAATGTAGTGAATATATAAAAATAATAATACTGTTGAGGAATATCAGGCCAGCCTTTCTCTACTGGCTGCTACATTCTGCTTGCTAATTTATCCTAATAATTACTGCCACTTTTACTTTGGGTTCAGATGCAAAACTGTACTCTTATTTCAGAGAAAGCTCCCAAATTTCTAAACATGGGATTCCTGCTGAGGACATGAAACTTCAAAGGGCCCAGAACTTTGTCATACACGTGCTCACGAGCACACACACACACACGCCCACACAAACACACGCCATTTTGTAAACATCTAATAGGCAAATGCAATGATGGAATTTTTATCTCCGACTGATTAAGCTTCAGACCTTGCAACCCCATGGCTGAGCCTTGTAAAGATCTGAAGGGAAATATGAAAGGACTCCTCATTTCCCTCCAGGCCAGACTGTATTTCTAAACCTTGGCTGTGTGATAGAAGCACCTGGTGAGCTTTAAAAAATGCCAATGCTCAGGCAATACCTGAGACCAATTACATCAGAATTTCTGGGAGCAGGAACCAGAGAACGATATTTTTCAAGGTCCCCATGTTTCCAATGTGTAGCCTGGGCTGAGAGCCACAGCTCCAGAGTCTTCCTTTATTGAAGTCTTTCCTTGAGCCCTACTGTGTGCCAGGCAGGATACAAGGTACTATATTCAGTGAATTTGTTGATATAAAATGGTATCTCATCATTTTACACAGACTGGCCTGAAACCTGGAAGGGAACAAATTGTACAAGCCTTCATTATTTATTCTATACTGTCAGGGCACAGGGAGTATAAGAAAAATGTTTTCATGTACTATTTTTTTTAACTATCCCCTTTATACCTTAAAAGAATCCTTTAGTTCATTTTTTTTATAAGAACATTGTAACGAAAGCCATTCCATAGATGAACTTTATAGAGTTTAATTTATATACTGGAATTTACATGTGATGGGATAAAATTATTCATGTTTGAGTTCCTAGCATTCTCTCTCCACCTTTGCTCACTCAGCTCTTTATTCTTCTTTCACTTTCTATGAAAAAAAGGAGGAGGAGGAATCTGACTCTCATGATAGAAGTGATTAGGATTGTACACATTCCTCAATCCTCAGGGTGACTTGTGGAGCTAGGGAGGGATGGAACTCATCTGGGGGAACTAATTCTTTTACATGCATCCACCAAGAAAATTTTAGGAACTTTGGTTTGCAGAAATAAATATTTCAGTTATAAAATTGTAATGAGATGAAATAGATGAAGTGCCAACAATCAGTATTATTACTTTACCTAAAAGCTTTACCATCCCATATTGACTAGAATGTTGACTTTTTTCTTGTTGAAAAGGTAACTAAATTCTACACACATGAACTAAGCAATAACTCCTCCATCCAGGAGTAAGCAGTCTAATTGCTACAAGCTAGGAACGCCATGATTTGCTTCCCAGGGCTCATCTTATTCATCTAAGTCTCTTGATGGAAACTCTTTACCAAGACTGATTGGCAGTTCTCTCAGCATGCTGTGCTCTTGCCTGCCTCTGAGTTTTTGCACTTGCTGTTTCCTCTACTTGAAACACTCTTCAGGTCTCAACGTTTACACCACTTCCTTAGGAATGTCATCTCCAACCCACTTTCCCATCCCAGCTTAGATCAGTCCTTCCTGTTTTATGTTTCCACAGCACCCTGCTCTTCTCTTTCATAGCACTTTTCTTGGTTGTAATTACTTATTTGTGTAATTATTGTTTTATTTTATCTTCTCCTCTGGATTCTGAGCTCCATGAAGTCAGATATTTGTAATCTGCCTTGTTCGTGATTTTCTGTGTCTGCAGGATTTAGTATGGGTCACGGAAAATAGTATATGTTCAATAAATAATTAATAAATATTTAATAAGTGAATGAATATATTTAAAATTTTTTGTGCTTTAGATTAATTTATCTAATTTCTCCTTTCCTTCTACCTTGCTAAATCATAAGCTGCACAATTATGTAGCTCTATACAATGGTAAACGACTCAAAAGGAACCCTAAACCCTGTATGTCATAGATTAACTCTAATGGTCCTTGTTCAGTTCATCTTGAAATCTGGTAGACCATCTGCTGGTGAATCATTAGGTCTCAGCAGCTATAAACATGTTCAGGCCCAGCATGAACCTGGTCTGACATCCAACCAGTCTTCTGGCTGTTGCAGAAATGCCTCCATCCATTTCAGAAATGTGCTTACTTCAGAAAAACGATGCTCAGTTTGTTACATTTATGAGATACTGAATTTTCAGGATGTCTTCAATCAATACATAATAGACACTATATTATTATCTGAAGGTAATAGTGATGTAACTGGCTGTAAATTTGGGAATGAGGGAAATAAGACAGCTTTCAGAGAATTATTTTGATCCAGAGGTGCACTAACTTACCTGAGGGAGAATGGGTTGCAGAACAATTAGGCTTGATTGTATTGAGACTTATGGAAAAAATTTAAATATATGTTGGTCCAAAGGGAACATAGAAAGGAAGCCGCAACCCTGGCAAGGGAGGTCACAGACAACAGAACTTGAGGAATCACGGTCACACTGGTAAGACTTTTTCTTTGCAGGAGCGGGTTGATCAGACTGTGTCTGTTGAGATTCAACAGTCATTTCATCTACCTCGTTCTTTTGACTCTACACTCACCAAGCTACCTTTGACCATAATCTGGTTTCTTATGTATGAGTATGTCCATTTACTGGAAGAAAGTAAGTTAATCTTGCCAGTATGCTATGTGCGTCCCTTTTGGCCTAACGGTTCTGGTTCTCATTGGAAAGACATGCATTTGGTGCATCAGTTTTGGGAACTTAGTTAACCTGAGTCCTCCCTCCCCAAAGATGGACATTTCCCACCCCTGGCTGCTGTGGACAATCAGGTGACAGAGCACGTAAGCTGAGGCCAGCCCCCAAGGTTGCTATGGCTGACTTTTTGAGGAGTAGCCTGTCCTCTCCAGTCTCCTGGCAAAATCCCAGCCTTGCTGGATATGGTTTTCATCCAAATTTAAGACGGACACCAGTCAGGGAGTGAGTGCAATGTCCATTAAAACCAGGCATGCTCTCCTAAGAGCCTTTTGAAGATTTCAGTTATGAGACATGAAATTCAAGTCATGATGAGGAAATAAAAATGAATGCCTCAGGAAAGAATGGAAATTGGGAGGAGAGCAAGGAGAAGGAGAGTGGAAGGAAAGAGTAAGGAGCTAATATCTTCATCTTAGGAACTGAGGAAACAAAAGATATTATATCAAAGATTTGAATAGAAACGTGGTAGAATATAACTAAGTTATACAAATTATCAATAAAAGAACTAAAATGAGTAATAGTAACTACATTTTGGTAGCTAAATACACAGATGAAGGAAGCAGAAGTACAAGTGAATCAAATCCAGCTCTATCATAGCAGGGGACCGATAGATGTAAATAGAAGCATGTTATTTACAGTTCTAGGAGTAAACTACCAGAAAACAGCTTAAAAGTTCCAAATGGTAACCTCTGAAAGTGTGGCTGAATAAGAAGAGTTGGGGCAAAGGAGATGTTCTAAGTTTATTATTATTAAATTTTGGATCATGTGTATTTTGATTCATTTGTTCCTACAACAAATGTTTACTGTTTCCATCATGTACAAGGTAGAGCCTAAGCACTCTAGACACAGCACTGAACATAGCACGAAAGTTCTGCCCTCAAAAAACTAGTAGAGGGGACAGAATAAAAAAGCAAGTAAAATATGTGATATGCCACATGATGTTAGATGCAATGGAGAAAAAGTTCTCTTATATCACGTAAGAGATCTGAATGCAGAATCGAAGGAGGTGAGGGAGGGAGCCATGTGGATTCCTGAGGCAAGTGTTCTGGGCAGAGGGGACAGCCTGTGCAAAGGTCCTGAGATGGAAGTGCTTAGCGAGTCTGAGGAACAGCAAGGGGCCAGTGTGACTGGAATGCGGTTAGTGAGAAGCAATTAGAAGAGGCAGTGGTGGGATAGGAGGGGACACATCCTATAAGTCTTTTGACTTTTACTCTGAGTGAAATGAAAAGCCCTTTGAAGGTATGTGATCAGAAGAGTAGCATCTTTACAAGTTTTTTGGGTTGTTTTAAACATTCTGACTCAATTGAGAAGAGGCTTATTTTGAGTTGCTTAGGGAAGGAGCAGAGGGATCAATAATGAGGGAGAACAGTTGATTAAAACATTTTAAATTATACAGGAAGATAGCAAAGAAAGCCTTTTCTCAGTATATCATTACATAAAAACATACCGTATGTTTTCTTGTTTTATTATGTAAGTATATGTGTGCTCAAGTCTTTCATGACAAAGAAGAACTTTCCATAGTTTCCTTTGGAGGCTCTTTTGTTTGTTTGTAACCAGTGATAGTCCATCTGCCCATCAGTGTAACAAATGGGAGGGTGTTTCCAGAATTTGGAGACTTAAGCAGCTCCTCAGATATCACAGCCGCCCCCCTCATTTAAAACTACAGGGTCAGTACTTCTGTGTTTGTTCCCAGATCAATGGTCCCCAACTCTAGCTGATCATTAGAATCAGTTCTTTTTTTTACAAATATAGATTTCAGCCCCTGTCCCCAGGGATTCTGAACATATTAGTTTGAGGTAGGATCCAGGCAGTGAGGTGCCAAGGGCAGAATGTTGGGAACAGTATACTCAGTGCAGGTGGCAAGTGGGTGCCTTGTCTTTAGAGAATTTAAAGAACAACAGAACCAACTAAAAGTCAGCTTACATTTTATTACCACCAGGTGCCAACAGTTCTAAACAATGTTAGTGATAAAGTACTTCAAAATCTTTCTTTGGTCTAAGCACTTGCTGTTCAGTTTAAGTCATATGTACTCACAATTCAAATTGCCCATTTTTCTTATGAATTCTTTGATAAATGTCATATTCTACACGGAAGTTAATTTGAAGAACAGCCAGCTACACAGCCAGCTCCCAACACACAGTCTCATTGACACGTGTTCATTTCCAGGGACAGTTTTTGACATTTTGAGTCTGAGGCTTGCTCGGGGTTTAATTTGTGTTTTCAACACCCTTAGTCCTGCATTGTCCTGCATTCTAAATAAATAAGACTAACACATGGTCATTGTCTTAGTCAAGATGAAGAGACAGAATATGAGTTACTGCAAATTTGCCATTCTATGTAATCACCTAGAGTTTTTGTTTCAAATTTAAAATGATGAAATAGAGTATAAATCATGAATACATTTTATTTTTAAATGGGTAAATTTTATTCTATATATGAACTATTATACTGAATAATATTTTCCAATTGAAGGATGTTCTTTTTTCATTGTTAATTATAGAATAAAAATGAGTCAAAATAATGTTACTACATATAACATCATTTGCTATTTTATTATATACATTATATATAACATGTTATGCATATAGTACATATAACATGACTTTTATGTTTTATGTTCAGAATCAGTTATTACTGATATTGCCTAATTACTATTAAAATAATTTTGTAACATAGAGGAGGGAGATGTTTATCTGCTCCAAGTGTCAAATGTCTAGGTACTTCATTGTATCCAGAGGTCTATCTTTTAAAAGTTCCCCTGGTCATTCTCATATGCAGCCAGATACGGAATCACTGCCTGTAGCGTGCTTCCCACTTGCTCTAAATTTATGTCTATATTCCCTACCTTCGTTCCCTGTACCTACGTAGTCCCAGTTTGCACCACATTAGGTCTAGCAGGGTCCTGAGGGTCACCAAAAGGGTGCTAATTATATTGTTTTTTCTAAGCAGGGGCATGCTGGTGAGTACTTAACACCCAGCTGCCTGGGGGACTCAGAGCATCTTCAGATTTCCCAGCTTTCTGGGGGACCCATGGCATCTTCAGATTCCCACGGTGCACAGTACTCCCCGCCCTCCGTGATGGGGAGCAGCGGGGGAAGTTCCTGCACATTTGACACTCAGCTCGCATAGCTTGTGGGAGTCAGGCGGACACAGGGAACCCCTGTACCCGAGGACTCCCACGATGTCCTGCTCGAAGGATAACGGACCCCCACGGAAGGGTTTGCTGGATTATTTCCTAAGTGTGTGAATTCAGCGGTGCAGTTTAGACAGCTCTTCCGTTCTTTCACCAAGGGCCACAAATTAACCTTCCACGCTCTTTCTTTTCTCCACTTGATATAACACACAGCCCCCAGAAGTGTTTTGAGATGAAAACTTGACTTTCTAGTAAACTATGTGAAAACACACAAACCCTAAGTGTGTTGGTGGTGCATACCTGAGAGAATTTATGCTGCCTCCCCCACCCCCAGCCCCCCTGCCCCCCTGCACAACTCAGGTCCTTCTTCATGTTTTCCTCTCCGAAGGAGGTGTGAAGAGATAAGGCAAGTTCCCAACCTGAGTTTGAAGCATGAGTCATAATCAGACAGACCTGGGTTCAAGTCCCATCCCTTACCATCTACATCATGTGAGATCACGTGCCCGCTCTGAGCCTCAGGAGTAGTCTCTACCTCATAGGGTTGTGTGTGAGGTTTAAATGAGATAATACTAGCGAAGTGTATTTATTATCTGTGCCCCAAACACAGCCTCAGCAGGTACTATTATTCTAATTACCTTGATAAATATTAATGTGATTACTCCTCTAAACATTCCGGTTACCATGGGAATGAACAGCAGCGGTGCTGCTGTTCACTGAGGCACATACACAACCGGACTGAAAACAGCTGAGGAATCTTTTCATATTGTTCAGTCCCTATGCTCGTAATTACTTGCAGAGCATTGTTTAGCAGCAATGCTAATATATAATTTCTCTGCACTGCTTTGCATAAACAAAGTCTCAATGCTCAGTTCCTTCTTACCAGGTAACTATTCACTTATTCTTTGTTTCCTTACCTACTTTGTGAAAACACAGGAGCCATGTCTTATTCATCAGAGCGCCTTCACAGCACCTAGCAGGGTGCCTAGGCCCAAGTGGGTAGGCAGTAACTACTTGATTGACTCCATTGTTTAAAGAAAAGGTTTGCCCTGCACTTCTGTTTGCTTGCTTTGGTGCTGTAAACCCGGAATATTTTCTTCTTCTTCATTCCCAGAGAATAAGGCCAGTGAACAAAGCAAAGCACCTCCTTCCCCCCACATAAAAAATATACAATATTTATATTAATACAAAGTATATATGCATATGGATGTGTTTAGTTCATAAAAATGTTATAAAAAGTGTAGTGTTATCATCAAAATAGTAATAATAATGCATTAAAGATCTTCAACCTGTTGCATTTTTCTGTGCCTTGATTAGTTTGTCCCTCCAAGGACACTCTGAGAGCTGTGCGGTGACTGTGCCATGTCTAGGTTGCCCCTTGTTCTCCTAGTGGAACATGGGGTGGGCAGCCTAGAGGAACTCTGGAGCCCAGTACCAGCTGCATGGCTAGGACGAGCAGTAAGAGCGAGCACTCTCTGCACTTGGTGTCGTGGGTAGCGAAGGATAGGGAGCGTCACAGGGGGAGCCAGGTGCCTTACCAGAGCCAAGGAGAGGATGTCACCTACCCATGTGGAAACCTGTGGCAGAGGAAGCTGTTTCAGAGAAAAGAAACTCGTCTGGTTTTGGAAATGTCAAGCTTAAGATGCTTACAAGTCATCTGTACACATGTCAAGGAAGGAAGACACTGAGACTAGAGCCCTAAAGAGTCGTCTGGGCTGAACACATAAACTGAGGGGTCATGAACGTGGCACTGGAAAAGAGGAGTGGATACATTCACCTGGGAATAGAACTGAGAAGCTTCTACTTAGAAAAGGCAGAGAGAAGAAAACCTGAAAAGAAGCAGATAGAAATGGATCGAGAAGTAGGAGAAACACCCAGAAAAAGGGGAATCACAGAGGCCAAAGGAGACGCCTTTGAGGAGGAAAGTGTCTCAGGTGGGTTTTCTCAGAAAGCCGACTGTGAAATAACGCTGCACAGGAAATGGGGAAGAGCCAGGACAAACTACAACCCATGGTGACGCATGGAACCCGTGGGGACAAACTGAAATGCACAAGGACAGACTGCCTCAACCTTGATGACATGAATGACCTCTGAGAAAAGCTTGTGTCCTTCATCATGGAGCTGCCTATGCACCTGGCCCAGGCCTCAGAGAAGCAGCAGGAGAAAATCTAGCAGGAGAGGGAGGAGCAGGGAGCCTGGGTGCTGTCCCCAGGCCACCACAAGAAGCCAGCAGGGCAGTGACAATGTGTGGGAGCTGCCACTGTGCCTGATGTAGAAATGGCGGCTGCTTCGCTTCTCTTCCGGATATCATCCAAATTCCTCCCGTGGCCAACCCTCATCCCAAGTTATACAGAGAAGTAGTTTCACTTCTCTAAATGGACAGAGTAAAAAGCCACCACAGAGCCCTGTCATTTCCTTGCAGAATGACTATGAAGGACTAGAAATAATATATGTTAATCTGACAGAGTGACAGGCATGTAACTGGTCAGAAGGAAATGACAATGCTGTTGATGTTTAAAATGAGATAAGTTGTGAAACTGTTCATTTATGGTTTATTTTCCTTATAACTTCCTTTATATTTTAAGCAGATAGCCCTACTTGTCGCTGAAATATATCCTCTCCTTCTTCTTCTTAGTACTAGAATTCCCTCCAGTATTGGATTTCTTTTGTAGCCAAGTGTGGTCTTGTGAGTGAGTTCAGTCAATGGTTTTGGAATAAAAGTGACAGAACTTCTAGACCATCTTCTTAGAGACAAGTTACAGGTCCTGGCTTTCTCTCTTTCTCCTTTCTGCGGCTGGGTCACAGATGTATAGGTGACCTAGCTGTGGCCATGCAGACGAGGACCACAGCCAAGGAACTCACGGAAGGAGCTGTCACCCCTACAAGACCACATGGAGCAGAGAAGCCGGCCATGCGGACCCCCCAGCTCCAGGCTGCTGCTCACTTGGGTTTCTTGTCATAGTAACTGAGCCCTTTCCCTAGTTCACACATAGACTGGTTCCTAGCATCTAACTTTTTCTTTCCTGAAAAATAAATTGAAATTGCTTATAGTCTCTACTCATTTTCAGTACCTAAATTATTGAGTAAATATTCTGGGGAAGGGAAGAGAGAATGTGAAATGATGAGGACAAGAGAAAAGAGAGCTTTATTGCAGACAGAGGAGGAGGGAGGTCTTCAGGACCCGTGACCAGTGGGGACCTTTGCTCTCTGGCAGCGTCCCAGAGGTGACAAGCCTAGGAAATCAGAACCCTGGTGCCCTGGCTCCAAGCCTCATCATAGATGACCGTGGTTGGCAACAGACACCAGATGTGAGGGACAATTTGCACCAGGACAAAGGAGGTCATAGCAATAACCAGTCAATCAATTAGCAAAGGGTCGTGCTAGTGCTCTGCTGTTGGAGGACCCAGGAACATTTTGCCCATTGGCAATCAGGATGAAGCTTCAGTCATAATTAAGCTGGGTTTTCTATTAGTTTGGTAGAAGGAGGGCTGTGAGATAGATTTAATAGTATTTTTAAAGAAAATACAGAGAAATGGGACATTTCTGGCACTCCCAGGTTTGTGGCTTTGGATTTGATCAGATACATCATTGTTTTTAATCATCCAAGAGTCACTCCAGATTTGTATCTATACTAGGGTCATTCCTGCCTTGGTCAGGGACTAGCTAAGGCTCAGGGGCAGATTGAGGGTAGTGGTGTCCCAGTGACAAGGGCTGGAGGAGGCAGGACAGGAAGAGCCACATAGTCTCAAAGGGCTCTAAGGCTGAGTAGTTTGTTTCTTAGCTCTTCTGCCTCTAGCATCCACCAGTTACCCTTCTTTCTCCTCTAAGTGCTGAGCTTAATAAAAACAAACAGGGGCAGCCTGGGGACAGAGACTACCCAGAGTATCCCCCATCTCAAGTTCTTCTTTCTTTCCTTCTTTCCTTCTTCCCTCCCTCTTTCCCCATCCCTCCTTTCCCTCCCTCCTTTCTTCCTTCCTTCCTTCCTTCCTTCTTTCCTTTCTTCCTCCCTCCTTCCCTCCATGCTTCCTTTCCTTCCCTCCTTCCTCCCTTCCTTCCATCTTTCCTAGGTATCAGCGTCACTGGGCAGGTTGGGGAGGTCTGGGCCTTCCCTAGAATAACAGAAGAGCCACAGCAAAGATGGACTCCAGCGAGCCTATAGCACAATCTTCCTAAATTACCCGGATGAGCAAACGGGGTCAGAGAGGAGACACGTGCTCACATTTACACAGCTGGTTGGAGATGGAGATGAAACAGGGACCAAAGCTCTGGATTCCTGAACTGCTCCCTAGTTTATTACACATCGAATAACCTAGAAAGATTGTTCCCCATTGGTTGTATTGGGGGTAATTTGAAAGGAGATTAAATGCTCATATTCCCCTTTCATAATCTTACCAAGATGCCATAAACTCACTATTTATTTCAACTCTTGAAGTCTTCAGCCCATGAACTCTTATGTTGACATAGCAGGAACAGAGCTTCATGTGAATGTAGAAGGGCGTGTGGAGGCCAAACGATGCCAGCAGGTGGGCTTTCAGAGGGCTCCGAGGGACGCTATCTTCTAGCATCTCCCTCTCTCCCTCTCATACACATACATACCATCCCCAAGAGGACCTGAAAGTGTAGTAATTCTTCCCAAGGTAAAATACTGAAGTTTTCTAGTGGCCAATGCCACCCGGAAACCTCTGAGATGCTTTGATAAGTTACAAAGGGCTAACAAACTGTGGAGAGGCTCACCGTAAAGGCCTGAGGATTTTATGTCCCCAAAACAGATGTAACAAACAGCTGGAGAAGACAAACACTGCTTCTTCTTGGCAGCCAGGTGTAATGGTGCGCTGGGAAGTGGGGTGGCCAGTCCAGCTGTTTGTTCTCGAATCCTTCCTTCCTTCTTTCTTTCCTCACTCCCTTCCTTCCTTCCTTTCTTCCTTCCTTCCTTCCTTCCTTCCTTCCTTCCTTCCTTCCTTCTTCCCTCCCTCTCTCCCTTTCTCTGTTCTTCCTCCCTTCCTCTCTTCCTCCCTTCCTTTTATCACTCATTAAACAATCTAAAAACACGTATTTGAGGTTTTTTTATGTTTCAAGAACCCTGCTTTAATACTGTGGTTACAAAGATAAACTTTAGTCTCTGCCCTAGAGGACAGTGCACCGTTTTAAAGACCATTCATGTATTAATTCATTCAACACACATTTATGAGTTGCTGGGTTGGGAAAAATACAGCCCCCTGGGATTGGAGCTTACACTGATACATGCCCTCAATACTTAGCATCTCCCTTCTACCATGTATGCAGAGGAAACACTCAGTTCTACTAAAGACGGTTACAGAATCATCTACCTTTCCCTTCCCCTTCCCTTTCTCAAGTTTTCTATTTCTTTGTCCACTCACTTTTCTTCCCCAAAAGGGAAATAGTTTGTGCCTGAAATTCTAAACTCCTTGGTTTCAGATAAGGCCTGGGAGAGTATAAATAAACATAGGAATATTTAGCAAAAATGACTGCTATGCAAAGCTCGAAGCCCTGTTGTCATGCAGAGCCTGCTTTAATCACAGCCACAGGGAAAGCATTTGTCGCTGTCTTATCACACAGGAACGATTTTCCCACTGGCAATGGCAGTCTGCCAGCTGGCTGTGGAGCCAGTGCCTTCTTGGGCCTTCGGGTCACAATATCAGTTGGCATGCTCTACCCCCGCCAGGCACTGACATTTCTATTTTTGCAAGAGGCGCCAGGTCAGGAAACAAAACTGCAGAATCATAGACAAATTCTTATTTACATTGAATGTGAATGTCATTTCGGCTCAAAAGCCTAGAAATTTCCACCGTTATAGTTCAGTACATCAGAGATGACTTGGAGCTTTGCTGATCAGAGTTGGCTAATAGTCTTTGGATCTTATTATTCCCTTTAAATTCCCAAGGTGGATGTAGAGATAATAATAATAATAATAATAATAATAATAATAATAATAATTTGACATTTCTAAATAAAGCAGCAGCTCTGCTGGCACACCACATTCATCCAAGCCCAACCCAGAATGAATACAACAGAGTGACAGCTTGTCTAGGGAAACTGAGTCCTGTGGGAGGGATTTAGAGCCATCATTTATTGCCTCCACCAAAGAAGGCTCCTTCAGACCTCTACCCTAATTCATAGCCATAGGGACTCCATCATAACTGCCTTAGAGCTATTTTAACATTTGATTGATACTTTTGGTTTCAGCCAAGATGGAGTAAGAGGAACAATATTTACTTTCCCACATTAAGGAAAAAACTGGGCAAAGTATATAAAGTTTTCAAGACACTGAACACCACACAGGGGAGGATTCCTGGGAGCTGGTAAACAATCAAGATGAGTAGTATGATTGCCTCAGCTTATTGGCTTCAGAGACTTCTTAAGTTGCAGTTCAGGAGTGACAAAAACATTAAGAACAGCACAATGGACCCTCTGGGGTGAGGGAAAGGGCTGAGGGTCTAAAAGATTAAGGCAGCTAGAGTTTGCAAGACAGAATACTGGGGAGGAGAAAACAGCATGCAGAGAACACTCTGAAAATCTCAAGAGAGTCCCACTGAGTATTTAGCTGAGTAATGATCAGTATATGCATGTAAAGAAACTACAGGAGGGGGGAAGCTGGGATGGCTCAGTGGGTTAAGTGCTCACTTTGCAGCCCTGGGGACTGAGGATCGAATCCCAGCCCCAGGCCGTGCAGACCCATATGCTGACTTGCAGTGTGCTTCCCATGCAGGAGGCCACCAGTTCAGTTCATGCCCCCCAGTTTGGCCCCTGGCTTGAGGGGACATGCCTCTCATGTGGAAGGCCCCCAGCTGAGTTCCCACCCTGCAAGGCCCCCTCTCACCTGTGTGGAATGAAACCATGTTGAAAGCTGATGAAGTTCAACTATGGAAACTGCTCTGGGCCCTCCCCCTTCTCTTTGTCTCTCTCTGTCTCTGTCTCTTTCTGTGTCTCTGTCTCTTTCTGTCTCTGTCAAAAACAGTAAAATAAATCTTTAAAAAAAAAAGAAAAAAGAAACTACAGGAGGCTGGAGAAAGAAACACCTAAAAGGATTAGAGGCAATAATGCCGAACAGTCATCTACAGTTGGGAATAGTACCTGTTTCCACAAAACACACTGGAAAACTTCATAATTCATGGAGCATTGGATAAAGTACACAGAAGAGTCTTACTTCTATAGTGAGGAAAAATTAGCCCTTCACTGAGCACAGCTCCAGTCTTGCCTATCAAATCTTAAAAGCAAGGCCCAAAAGAATCAAAGAATTTCTAAATAACTTAACTGGATTCAAGGGCAGGGAAAGCACAAGAATATTTATGGCAATACAAAAATATCCAACACCAATGAAGTCAAATTCACAGTGTCTATTGTCCAATACAAATTACCAAGTGTAAAATGATGCATAAAAATACGCTCATAATGAGAAGAAATATAAGACATTAAAATCAACCTAGAGCTCACACAAACAAGGGCATTAAAACAGCTACTGCATAAAACTACATTTGGTATGTTCAAAAGGTTAAGCAGAAACATAGAAGAATTTTTAGACTCCAATTCAACTTCGGGAGATGAAAACTATAACATGTGAGATGAAAAATGCTTTGGATGGGATTGATGGCAGACCTGATATGACAGAAGAAAAATTTAATGAATCTGGGGGCAGAACAATAGAAAGTATTTAAAGTAAAACAGAGCAAAAAGATAATTTAAAAAATAAACAGAACATCATTGAGCTGTGGGGCACTTCAAATAGCTTAATATTTATATAAGTATAATTGGAGTCTCCAAAGAAGGGGAGGAACAGAAAAGTATTTAAAGAAACACTGAGCAAAATTTTTCAAACTTGATGAAAACTATAAACCCACAATTCCAAGAAGGTCAAAAAACACTAAGCACAAGAAATATGTATATTTTAAGTACACCAAGATTCACCACAATCAGGGAAGCCAGGATGGCTCAGTGGGTTAAGCGCTCACTTTGCAGCCCCAGGGACCGAGGATTGAATCCCGGCCCGTGTGGACCCATATGCTGAACTGGGGAGTGTCCCCAGTTCAGTTCTCATTGGGGCAAGACCCCGGCCCAGTTCCTGCCCTGTGCAGCCCCACCCACTTGTGGAAAGAAACTATGTGGAAAAACCAATGATGTACAACTATGGAGACTGCTCTGGGCCCTCCCCCTTCTCTCTCTCTCTCTCTCTCTCTCTCTCTCTCTTTCTCTATCTCTCTCTCTGTCAAAAACAATAAAAATAAATATTTAAAAAAGATTCACCACAATCAAGTGCTCAAAGTCAGTGATGCAGAGAAAATCGGGGGAACAAAGAAAAGAACAGCAGTTTTCTTATCAGAAACAATGTGAGTGAGAAGACAGTGAACAACATCTTTAAACTGAAAATAAAAATACATTTGAACTAGAATTCTATACCCACAGAAAATACCTTTCTAAACCAAAGTTGAAAGGAAAACTTTTTCAGAAATAGCAAAGACGGGAAACCGGGATGGCTCAGTGGGTTAGGCGCTCTCTTTGCAGCCCTGGGGACCGAGGATCGAATCCCGGCCCCAGCCCGTGCGGACCCATATGCTGAGCTGGGGAGTGCCCTCAGTTCAGTTCTCACCGGGGTGAGACCCCGGCCCAGTTCCTGCCCTGTGCAGCCCCGCCCACCTGTGGAATGAAACTGTGGAAAACCAATGATGTGCAACTATGGAGACTGTTCTGGGCCCTCCCCCTTCTCTCTGTCTCTGACTGTATCTCTCTCTCTCTGTCAAAAACAATAAATAAATCTTTAAAAAAAAGAAATAGCAAAGCTGAAAATATTCATCACCAGCACACTCACAATACAAGAAAAATTATTAAAAATTATACCAGATGGAATATGAATGTACACAAAGGTGAGCTTCAGAAGTAGTAACTACATGTGTACATATGTAAGATTTTCTTTATTATTCAAATCTCTTTTAAAGAATAATTTTTAAAACAAAATGTATGACAATGTAGTGTGGGATTGTGTGTGTGTGTGTGTATGTGTGTGCACTCTCACATGCAGGCATGTATGTAAAATGTATGATGATTATATCATAAAGTCTTGGAATAGAGAAATGAGAGGATATTGTTAGAAGGTCCATATACCTACATGAAGTGGAATAATGTCATTTGCATGTAGACTTGACAAGTTAAAGATGACTTCTATAAAACCTAAAGCAATCACTAAACAAAACAGAGTTATAACTAATAAGCCAACAAAGATACAATTAAATCATAAAAGCTTTGATTAATCCCCAAGCTGTATTGTCTAAAATACAAAAATAAATCCTGTTAAAATTTGAGGCAGCAATTTTCAGTATATGAGAAGTGGTAGAGAGGTGGAGGGCTTTCAGAAAGAATGGAATTACCTGGGAGAGGAGAGTATATCTGAACAGAATGGGAGGGTAAAGAAAGGCTATAGGAAGAAAGCAAGGGAAAGCTGGGAGGTGGAGGTGAAGAATGAGGAAGTTATTTGAAACATCTACACTTTTCCACTTTAAAACGATAAAATCTTGCCTCTTTCCCCACCCTTAGATCACACAAATGAGTCACTACAGTGATCTTCACGTCTTAATATTTCTCTACCTCTACATTCAGTGGATGACTTGATCTCATACCACATGGATAAAACTAGAAAACTTTGGGTTGGAATTCTCTGATCTTCCCACGAGCAACTCTACCATCCTGCTACATCTGCCCCTAATTTCTATTCACGCCTCCTAGTAAATGAAAAAATATCCACCCTCTTTCTTCTCATCTTACCTAGCACTTGGCTCTTTCTTTTGCATCATTGTCTCTTCCTCCACCATTTTTTGTAGCATTGATGTGTGTTATCCCTGTGCACGCTGCTCCCACCACATGACCATGGGAGCAAACCTTCTCCTCACCCCTGCCAGGCTGACTCAATCTGGGGGCCGATCTTCAGTCTTGATTTCCTGCCAAAAGCTTCACTTCTGTCCCTCAATCACCAGTAATTCTGACTGTAGCTCTGAATCTTGCTACATCACACACGTTCTCCCCACAGCCATGCTCTTCTTCCATGTCCCCGTCACATGTGTTTATATTAAAATGATCCTATGACATATATAAAGAAAAAAATAATATTTAAATTCATAGATAACAAAACAGTGAGATGGGGTGATTTACCCAAGGTCACATATAGTAATTGGAAGAGCCCAGATTTAATCAGGTGTTCTAATTACAAATAATTTTATTACACTGAAGCTGCTAAGCTAATGGGAATGACCACTGTTTGGGGTGAGCTTTGCAACTCTGACACCTCTTCAGATTGTACCTCATCTGGGAAATGGAAAGGGCTGATTCCTTTCAATAATTAGGACAGCTCTTCTGTCTCCTCTGCTATTCTTCGTCCCTCCAGCTTTCAGAAGTCTAGCCCTTGGGTGAGGAGGAATTCCTGTTCTGTCAATGGCTTAAGGTTATTTTGACCAGGGGTAAAGAAGTGAGGTATGGAAATCAATATAGACCAAGTTCCTGCAAAATGGCCTAACCTACACGAACTCACACAACCATTACAACAATCTTGTGAGAAAGAGCTCAGGATACCAGTGTATATGTTATGGCTCAGGATACCATGTGTATACATGCATGTATATATCTATCACTCAAACTAAGATGCAATTCACTAGATATTTAATTAAAAACGAAAAGAATAAAGCAAGTTGGAAGACTTACGTTACCAGACATAAAGATATGTTAACATAAGTTAAAGTAATCCAAACAGCATGGCACTAACACAAAGACAGACAAACAGAGCAAAGCAAAGAAACCACAATCATACAGTGTAAGATTCTCCTTAGACTCTAAAAACAGAAAGCATAAAGTCATTATTCTTCCTACCACACATAATGTAAAACAATATGAAGGACCTAATTTCTAACGTATCAGTCATATCGACAATTGTAAATGGGTTAAAATTATCTATTAAAAAACAACTAAAGGGGAAGCCGGGATGGCTCAGTGCAAAGTGCTCACTTTGCAGTGCTGGGGACCAGGGATCGAATCCCAGCCCTGGCCCATGCGGACCCATATGCTGAACTGGGAGCTCCCCCAGTTCAGTTCTCTCTCTGTCTCTGTATCTCTCTCTCTGTGTCTCTGTCAAAAATAAATAAATAAATAAATAAAATTTATTTAAAAAAACAACTAAAGTCAGTTTTACCAAATGAAAAGAGTTGTGAAGATGGGTGGTGGTGATGACCACACATTCCACCGTTATGACCTAAACACTTCCCAAAGGCCCTCCTGCTCATACCATCACAGGATTTTAACCTATGAACCTTGGGGGAACACATACATTCAGACCATAGACGAGTCTAGAGTTGAGTAGTAAATTCAAGTCAACACTCTGCTACCTTCACAGGCTACGCAGGGCTACCACATAGTTTGAAGCCAGGTGTATTTAACTCTTTGTCCCGATCACCGCATTTGATGGCTATATCGCGAACACCCACTGCGCAGCCTGGTATTACTCTGTGGTGGACGTCACTAACTGAGCCCATAGAGCTTCACTCTTCTTCAAGAGAGACTTCAGGCACTTCAAAGAGGTAGCAACGTTCACAGCCCCAGCCCAGACTGGATGTGTAGACCTTCTTCCATCCTGTGTGGCATTTACTGTGGAGTTCAGGACCTTCATTCACCCCTCCCCCAAACGTTCTAGTTGCAATTACAATGCCATTGCTCCAATTACTGCCTTTCTGAGCTCATTGCTCTTCCAGGGTTAATGAAAAACAGTGAGTGACATTTATTTTATTTTATTTTTGTTCTACTTCTACCCCAGAGGAGTCCCCAAACTCTCCTGCGTACAGGACCCCCATTAGGTTGCCATGCTTGTAGGCATTTGGTCTGAACCAAAGTTAGCATGGATGTATATTTGAAATTTCTTAAAATGTAGAGAAGAGGAAGAGGAAGGAAAAGGATGTTATTGTTATTGAATGCCTATCCACTGACAACAGCAGAAGGACCATTTTGGGGTTTGCCAAAATTAGCATTGCTAGATCAATGGGGAGCCTCCTGTCGAGTTGGTTGCCAAGCGGGCATGCCAGCTAATTTTAGCCCAATGTGTAAATATAACCGGTACTGGTATGCACTGGCCTTTCACATTGACAGGGTCAATGACGTCCTATAGCAGCTAAAGAAGTTTCTTCACTAACTCAGTGTTGACCGGATTTCCTGGACCCTTAAGCCCCTATTCCTCCCAGACATACTGACTTTCCACTTGGAAAAGATCTTGGAGATCCCTTGGCCGAACTCCTTGCACTACCCATGGCTGGCAAAAGCAACATTCTTAATGAGTTAATACTGAAGGGAGTTAATCCACGGAAAGCATTTAGAGGAGTTCCTGAAAGATGATAAATGCTTAATGTTTTATTGTTGTGTGGAATGAAATCTTGGCTCCCCAGTTACTAGTTGGATCACCTTACATGAGATAATCTAAGCCTTGATTTCCTCATCTGTGAAATGGGCATAAGAAAAAGCCCTGCGTGACAGGACTGCTATTGGGATCAAATGAGTTGAAACATATAAACACCCTTCCTGGCCTTTGCCTGGAACTGATGTGTCCCCAGGATGTGGCAGCTGCTCTTATTGCTTCTTTAGATGTTTGAGAATTTTTTCAGACAGTAGTCACACTGACAAACTACTCAACTTAGATGGTTCCAGAAATAATTTCAGAATGGCTAAAGACATTTATAAAAGATGTATGTGTGTTGTGTGGATGTGCTCATTTTCAATATTTTTTTTCTTTATGGCTACTGAGATTAAGATAATGGTAAAAAGAAATGGTTTTGGAGAAGCCGGGTGGCTCAGCGGGTTAAGCGCTCACTTTGCAGCCCCAGCCCCGGGGTCCAAGGATAGAGTCCTGGTTCCAGCCCTGGCCCTGGACTGTGCGGACCCAAATGCTGAAGTGCAGTGTGGCCCCAGTTTGGTTCTCTCTAGAGTGAGCTTCCCATGTGGGAGGCCCCCGGCTCAGCCCCCAGCTCGATTCCTGCCCTGCACGGCCCCGCACCCACATGTGGAATGAAACCATGTTGGAAACTGATGAGGTACAACTATAGAGACTGCTCTGGGCCCTCCCCCTTTGCTCTTTCTCTCTGTCAAAAACAATAAAATAAATCTTAAAAAAAATGGTTTTAAAATACAGAAATATACAAAATAGGTAAAAGTAATCATAGTACAGTATTCAAGGAAGAAAGAAAACATTTCTGGAATTTCCCCCTTTATCTAGTTGTTTCTGGGTGGGTTTTGTTTTACTTGTATTTATCTCAAAGCAAGAATAATAGTATGATAGAGTTATTAGTCAGAGTGTTCTATCCCAAAGATGTCTGACAAACATAGTGATTGAGATAAGTGACTGAGATAAAAAAAAAAAAATGGCCTATTACTTCTCTGTAGATTAAGTACCCAAAGAATACCCTGAAGAGGCTAATATGAACTGGCAGATAATCCCCAAATTTTCCTTTTTTGTTTAAGTATGCATCATGTTGCTTCTTTTTGGTTAGCAACCAGTTCATCCTGCTAGGGATGCTTTTGCTTAGGCCAATATTAGTTTGTATTTCCTGAGCTAGCCAAGTGATTGATCACATAAGGCAGTAACATGGGGAGGAAATTGGCTCAGAGTTTTAAAATGGGCAACAGATTAACTACAAAGAAAATAATTTGGTATTTAAATGTGGACTATTGCTAGATTATTTTCTTTCTACGGAGAAGCGTTTCTTCCAGGGAAACTATTTTTAGTATTTAAAAAGTGTATTCCCAGGAGTTTTCCCTCATTTGTAGTTTCTTTTAGAGGCAAAGATTTCACTGTAACGATAGAATTACTTTGTGTGGTCCTTGGCAAATGCCTCTCACTGTAGCTTTCTCCTCCTTTCCAGGGACTCCTCGGGGGTTGGGGTCAGACTGTGGTCCTGCACAGTAACACGCTGTGACAAGTAGGGAGTCACTTAACCCCAGCATGAAGAGACGTATGTTTATAGCTCTAGTGAAAAGAGCACAGACCAGCACTCAGAGAGCCTGTGTTTCTAATACCACTCTCTAATTGGCAAGCTGTGTGACCTAGGGCAAGTTACTTAACCTCTCCAGACCTCTTAACGGGAATGGTGGTCCCTGCTTCACAGGCTTGCTTTTAGCTCAAATGTTAGCACTTCACATATATAATTCCATTTAAGTATCACAATACCTCTACAAAGTGGCTATTAGTATTAGTCATAGTTTATAGATGAGTAAAACAAAGCTAGTAACTATTCCAAAGTCTTACCTTGCTTCTTCCTATAAAGTTTCTTTAGTGCTGCTGATGAAGTGCCCTCACACATGGACATTTGGTTCAGACACCACAAACCGACCGCTCCAGGACTTGCCACTAGTGGGAGGTAGAAGGGCAACGATGACTGTGGCCTCCTGCATGCGCCCTTTCTGCCTGCCTGCCTCCCTCCATTCTCTATTGTCCACAGCTTTTCTGAACTGCGGAGACTTTAGTTGACTAGAGTAGCTATTCCCTTTAAGTAGCAAGATTTTCTTCTCATTTCTTCTATTAACAGACCTTACTGCTCACTTGACACCTCCCACCTCACAAACACACATGCACATGCACATGCACACACACACATGTGCACACATGCACAGTAGTTCTCACCACCCAGTTCCACCTTCCCACATTCACACTCTGCCGTGGTCACAGGTGGGCACAAGACTTTTCTTTACAGTGACATTAAATTGTGTCTGATGAGGGCCCAGAGCCTGACAGCTTGGAAAGACTTGCCTGATGTGGGAGATTAAAAGGTCAACCCACATAGCAGCAGGGACCAGCAGAAGTGAAAGGCACATCACCTATTAGAAATACAAAACCTGGGGGTCCACTTTTGACCTAATGAATTGGCATCTTAATTTTAACATGATCCCCAGGTGATTAATACCGCATGAGCCTTTGAGAAGTGCTGATTGAGGCAACAGGAAAAGCAGAGGACAAGGAATTTCAGGCTAAGGGATCAGTAGATATGATAGAGCATGATGTGTTCATGAGACTATAAGCCACATCAGGGGTGTGTGGGGTGTGTGTGTGTGTGTGTGTGTGTGTGTGTGTGTGGCATAAATTAGGGCAGGTCCAGCCCAGAGAGGGCTGGACTTTATCCTATTGGCAATAGTGACTCAATTAAGTATGTAAATTAAAAGAGTGTGACATCATCAGGGTGCACACTTGAAAGCACAGAAAGAAACCTCTCTGGCAAGCAGAGTAATAGATGAAGTTGAACATGATCCTGAAAGGAGGGGAGCTGCTCAGAGCTTTGAGGAAAGAAAATAACATCATTTAATTGATTTGATTAGATGAGATTTATTTTAAAATCTGAAAGCTAAATGATTGACAACAGGGTGGAAGATGAATTGGAGAGAGCATAATACCAAGACATGGGGGCCAGTTGGCATACTCTTTTCCTGGTAAGAGATGATGAACAAAAGTAGTTGTGAAGACAGAGAGGCAGAGATGTGGCTGTCAGAGAGAAAATGGGGTGAAACCTGCAGAGCTCACTCAAATGGTCAGAAACTGCGTACTGGCGTTGGGTGGGGCAAGGACTTCTGGCACATGTCATAGAAGTGATATGGCACAAGGATCAGTCCTGGAATGAAAGAAAATAAGTTCTGTTCAGGGTCTGTTGAGTTCAGGCCCTCTGTGGGACACAGACACGGAGATAACAGACACGACATTTTAGAACCAAATACCAACTTTCACCTACAAGGTCTTTCTTGAAATTCCTTAACTAGAACCTTGTTTACTTACCTAGGAAGCATTTAATTAGCTCCATAAATATAGTGAACTCTGATGTAGAATTTGGTGGCTGTGGACTCAGACTCTAGTACCATAAAGCTCATCTTCCACCTGTTGCCTCTGCTTACTGTCCACACAACATGGAAAGCCGTTGAAGGTCAGCTGAACTCAGGATGTGATTCTGGGGATGGTATGAGAGTATTGCTTTCTGCTCTCCCTAAATAGCCCCTTATCCGTAAACCTTAAGTACAATTCAATTTAACAAGTAATAATTGAGTGTGTGCCATGAGCCAAGCACTGGGTTAGGCACTGGGACCACAACATAAACAAGAGGGGCAGTTTTCTCGCCTACGCTGGATTTACATCTAGCAAGGGAGACCAAGTTAACCTGAAAATAACTGTGGCAGATGCAGTGATCATTGCTCAGTTCCCCCCTCAAGAAAGGACTTGCTGCCCAGCTAGCAGGAGTGTGCTTAGCCAACAGCCTTCAGCAACTAGAACCCTCAGGCCTACCTCAACCTACAGGCCAAGGTCACACTATGCTCAGAGAGGTTCCCAGACAATGGAGGAGCAGAGCAGTCGAAGCTGAGAGCATGCACCTCTTGGGGTAATCCCCAGTTAGGGTTACTAGATTTAGCAAATAAAAGCACAGGACACCAAGTTAATTTGCACTTCTGATTAACAATGAGCATTTTTTTTTTTTTTTAGTATAAGTATGCTCCAAATAGTGCATGAAACGTAGCTGTACTTTTAAAAGGTGCTTATCTGCAATGCAAATTTAACTGAGCATTGTGTATTTGATCTGGGAACCTTGCTCTCCAGCCAATGACTAAGCAAGGCAGTGACACAATGGCCTCCCATTTCCACTCAAGCTCAGACTGTATTTATAGGTGATCTTTGCTCCAGAGATCACCTTGGGTTGGCAGAGACTTTGTCATGTCTTTATCCTGGCATGATGGCTCTCTCTATACAATCCTGATTTGTCCCCTTTTCCTTTCACAGGAATTACTCCCCAATGACTCTTTGGAACTTCTAACTCCATTTTAGCATCTGTTTCCCAGAGAACTCAACTTGCAAGACTTGGGTACCAAGAATGATCTGAGAAAGTAAGTGGTAAGACAAAGGTCTGGAGACTGGGTCACTCACTGTCTAGCTCATTGTGAGAACCCCCATCCCTCGTAGTAGGTGGTATGCATATAGCCGTTAACATGAGATGGCAGTTCAGTTGTTGAAAGTGTCACAAATGAGGATCTGGAGATGCATGTAGGCAGAGGGCAATACACCAATTCAAGCATTTGAAACGTACATTGAGATTTATAAATATAAAGACAATGGAATTGAATGATTATCACTGAGTTGCCCTGATGCCCAACAGGAGGAGAGTGAAAAGCTGAGAACAGTCAACAGTTGAAACTAAGCATGAAAAGAGTCTCTACAAAGAAGCCCTCTTACTGTGTGTGGGCAAAAATAGGTGAAGATGAAGTATAAGATTTAATGAAGTTACTGAATTTCAAAGACAATTGAATACTCAGCAAGGGCAGGTCTGTTATGCCAAAGGCAGGCCCCAGTTAATCAGAGCTGGAACCATGGGTGGAAGTTCCCTTGTCTTCTCTGGACCTTCTAAGCTGGCAGGGGTGGCTAGCACATTCCTTTACAGGAAGACAGTCCAGAGGGGTTTCACCCAAAAGGCAACAAGGTGGCTCACTCTTCCTCTCCTGTCTGGAAGCAAGAGGTGTTTGTTTGTTTTTTTTGTTTTTTGTTTTGTTTTGTTTTGCTTTGTTTTTACTTTGGTCACTCTCTTGAGGTGCAAGAACCACCCAGAAAACATGTCACTGTGGCTCCTAGAAGCCTGGAGAGAATGATGGCTCATGCTGAAAGGTTGAAATACCTGATGGCAGACATAGAGGAAGAAATTTAAAGGCTCAGGGAAGTGGGCTTGCAGGAATGGGTGTATTCGTGAGGCCAGAAGACTGATGAGAGGACACACCATTTACCACGGCTGTTGAGAATGTGCTGGTGAGAGCAGCATGAGCAGCATCACTAAATGGTTTAGTGTTGGTTCTCCTGTGGGGCCAGGGCTGACAACAGAAGAGTCTACCATGGAAGTTGGCTCACTAGTAGCAATAGCAATGGAGATGTCACCCACCTCTAGTGCTAAACGTGACCACCAATATATATGTCCACCTCCTACTTCCTGGAATCTGTGGACATTATCTTATCTGGAAAAAGAGTCTTTCGTGATGTGAATAAATTAAGGATCTTAAGATGTGGAGACTATTCTGGATAATCTGGATGGGCCCTAAATGTGTCCTGAGAAGATACACAGACAGATGAGAGAGATGCAGAGAAGGCCTTGTGAACATGGAGATAGAGATTAGAGTTACACATCCACAACCAAGGACACCTGCAGCCCCAGCAGCTGGAAGAAGAAAGGAACGAATTCTACCCTAGAGCCTCCAGAGGGAATGCAGCCCAGCTAACACCTTCATTTTGCACATCTGGCATCTAGACCTATGAGAGAATAAACTTCTGTTGTTTTAAGCTGCCAAGTTTATGGCAATTTATTGTGGCCACCCTAGGAAACCAATACCCTCCCCTTTTCTTTTCACCAATATCACTCTCTAATCCTTTCCGTTTGTTACTACAATTTTGCATATACTTCCTGGAGAATCTCCTGAAACAGCATGATCTAAAACAGTTAAATTGTATGATTAGGAAGAGTCCACAGGAGGAGGTGCACTTCGTCTAGTCTTGGGGGAGAGGAAGGAGAAAGATGTCCAGAGGACTTTCTGAAGGAAGTGACATCTCAAGTGGCCTGAAGGATGGATGGGTAGAAGTCAGCCAAATACACACATGCTAGAGAGAGTTTAACATACTCAAGGAACCAAAACAAACAAATAAACAAACAAACAAACAAACAAACCATTCGGTATGAGGGAAAGGACTGGTTTGGGGAGATAAAGTCAATGAGACAAGCAGAGGCCAGATCAAACTGGGCTTTGTAAGTGATCTTAGGTCTTTGTACGATAAAAGGATTTTAAACAGAGGGTGCCATAATCTGCATTCCACTAATAAAGATTAATTCCTTTGGCTTAAAAAAATTTGCCAGACTGCAACTATCCCTGAGAATGATTCCACAGTAAAACCTTCTCGTATATTGATGCCTTTGTGTGAGCAGTTGTATCTAATCTTATGCTAAGAATGTTTCCACTGGGGATATGGAGACATATGATGGTCTCAGGCAGCCATCTCTTAAAAATTTGATAAGGACGATTTACAGTCTTTTCTCCATCTTAATATAATGTGCTAAGCACAGGCAATTTCAAGATCCACCTTCCATGGAACCAGATGAGTGACCCTAAATCCCTTCTAACTAGACATTCTGGAGCTGTCTTTGACCATGGCCTGGAAGACAAGAAGGATTTTCAACTCAGCGAGGAGTAGAAGTGATGCAGGAAAAAGACACAACCATCTGTAACCTTGAAATAGTCCCCAGGGCCTGGCTGCCTGGGGACTGCATGTGGTGGTTATCTCTAGAGTACAGCTGTGAGATATGACCAGTCCCAGGGAGGGAGAGGGAGACACGTCAGCACCCACTCTAGGAAGGCCCTGCCCCCACAGGAAATTGTTATCTTACCTCCCTGGGGGAACAAAGAGGAAGCTTTGTTTGATGCAGACATCAAAAACCAGTGACCTTAGGGCCACATCTGCTGTATTTTCTTCAGTCCCTCAGTGCTGTTGTTGTTCTTGTTTGCAATTGCACCACCATTCAAGTGTTAGCAGAGTTTATGTGACAGCCTCAACTTCCACTTTCTCTTGGTAAATCAGAGCCCAGGCTTCGATTCACACTCATTCCTGCAGTGACCAGAGTGCAGTGGCCATTTTCACAAGAGACAATCCTGCTTCCTGCTTCCTACCCTCTCAACTTTCTCCTCAATACAGAGCAAGTGTTTTGTTTTTCTAACACAGGTATAAGAAACATTTATCTGTAGCCATATTCCCACCAAAAGTGGAAACGTGAATGCTGCCTTGAGAGGGCCAGAACTTGTACACAGGTAGGAAAGACTTTCTCTGACAACAGGCAGCTTCATTCATTTAATTCACGTATCAGAATTTGAGACCTGATTGAAATGTTTTTGGGGCCTCAACCCCTCATCTGCCCGAGTTCAGTTCATTTTTTTCTGCCTGTAGCTTTCCCTTTGACTCTCCCCACTGGGTGTCCCCTCCAGGCCTTGCTTCTGTCCCAGTGACTGAGTATCACCACAGGGTGTAACCACGCTGGAGGTACCACGAGGGAGAATGTTCCTGGGAACCTGGGGAACTCCAAACTCCTAGGAAGAAGCCACAGACAGAAGCCACAGACAGAAATACAGGGAGAACGGTGGCAGAAAGGTTCTGATCAAAAAGGAGATTACTGTGTTTCAGATACCCCTCCATCCCCTTTCCTAAACAATTAACACACTTGCACACCCAACTTTAGATCATGTGTCACTGTGAAAGGTACCAAGAAAAAGACTTAGAGTTTCTCACGAATTACTCTTTCTTTTTGTTCAGAATCATGGGAGGGGGTTGATTGACCCGAGGGCTCTACTCTAGTGGCCTTATGGTGGGAGAGGTGCAATTTCCTCTCCACTCCAAGGCCAGCCCAACTGAGGTAGATAGAGGTGAGAATCCTGAGGTGCTGTTTCCTGTGCTAATTCCCCAGACCAGAGTATCCTACAGGGTAGGTGGGGCGGGACAGGGTGTGGAGGTGGAGCAGCTCTCCCTAGCAGGGAGTGTTTTATCACTGACAGTGTTTAGATTCGCCACCACAGTTCAGTATTAACTAAGTTGGGATTGACAACAATGTCTTTTATGCCATTTCCATGCTGCTGCTGGATTTCCCCGGGAGGATCTCCCACCTAATCCAGCCTGGCCAGGAGGAAGGCCTCTTACCTTGGTGGGTCTGAACAACAGGAAAACGTGTGTGTGTGTGTGTGTGTGTGTGTGTGTACACACTCATGGCAATCTGATGGTGTGGAGTGGCACTGTGATTTGTGGGATAGTGTGGTCCTATTGGGACAGAGTAAGTAGGTAGAGATACAGGGAGGAACTACGCATAAGAGACTGGATGCCCCGCACACATTATACATACATTGCTTCCGCATAGATTTCCTGCCTGGAAGACCATTTCTTGACTTCCTGCCTGGTGCAGAACAATTCTTTTGTTTTGCTTCTTGACCAGCAATGTAACCCCCTACCACCACCTCCCTCCACCCTGCCCTCCCATTAGCAGGATAATAAAGATGCTTTCTCCCTTGGTCCTCCACTAAGTCCTCTCTCCTTAGTCTCTCAGATCCAGGACTTGGGGACACAGGCCTGAGCACCTGCCTCTTCCACGCTACCTTGCAGGCCCGGTGGCTTCTGCTGACATTCTAATGTGAAAAGGGAAACCGGAATCAAGGTATATTTAAATGAACAATGCCATTTAAAGGCTACAAAATGGTTTTAGAAATGGATTTTCACTTGCATATTCATTGAAGAAAAATTAGAATCTATTTATGCAAAAATATAAACTCTCACCACACATAGAAATCATCGATAATCTCTGCATATTCTCCAAGATTTTTCTCATTAATATGGCTATGTACACGTATGCATGTATGTGTTTCCATAACAAGTGTGAGAAGTACATATGATTTCATATGGGTGGCGGTCAGGGTTACACCAAAGGCAGCGCTAGGAGGGAGGGCACAGCGGCACGGAGGAAGGGGACGTGGTGGAATTCAGACACAACAGCCTGCATCTCTTTTTTGTTGTTTGTTTGTTTGTTTGTTCAAAGAAAATTTTAACTGGAATTGTCTGATATTTAAAAGAAACATTCAGGACTTCATCACTTTGTGGGGGGCTCTGTCCTCTGCGGGGGCAGGTAAGAGACAGCCTATGTGGCAACCGCGATCCGATGTCCTGTGTCCCTTTCGAGTCGCGAACGCTGTGCGTTTGTCAGAATGAAGTATACAAGTTCATGTGGTCCCCCCCCCTTTTTATATAATAATTATATAACTTATGCATTTATACACTACGAGTTGATCTCGGCCAGCCAAAGATACACGACAAAAGAGACAATCAACAATTATAATGTGGCCTTGAATTTTAACTCTGTATGCTTAATGTTTACAATATGAAGTTATTAGTTCTTAGAATGCAGAATGTATGTAATAAAATAAGCTTGGCCAAGCATGGCAAACCAGATTGAAAAAAAAAAAAAAAGTGACCTGTTTTTCTAAAGAATCGATTTTTATGGCTTTGGTATAGATCAACCATTTTCTAGAAATGCAGGTTTTCCTATATGACACTATCTTTTTGTAATTTAATGCATCATTTACCAAACTAGTGACTTTCAGAGGGCCAGGAGCAAGAAGAAATAATTTTTTTTTTAAGATTTATTTATTATTTTTGACAGAGAGAGAGATACAGAGACAGAGACAGAGAGAAGGGGGAGGGCCCAGAACAGTCTCCATAGCTGCACATCACCGGTTTTTCCACATAGTTTCATTCCACAGGTGGGCGAGGGGCTGCACAGGGCAGGAACTGGGCCGGGGTCTCGCCCCGGTGAGAACTGAACTGGGGGAGCTCCTCAGTTCAGCATATGGGTCCGCACAGCCGGGGCTGGGATTCGATCCTCGGTCCCTGGGGCTGCAAAGTGAGCGCCTAACCCACTGAGCCATCCTGGCATCCCAGAAATAATTTTTTTAAGTTATGTTTCTAACGAAAGCCAGCCTATTAAGTGCTGGGTGCTATAAATGCATCATCTCATTTAATCCTCACATTGAACTGATTTTATCACTCTCATTGACTAGATAAGGACACCTGGGCTTAGAGAGATTAATTAACCCTCCCAAGGTCACACAGCTGATAATGGGCAGATTTTACTCAGTTCTCTCCAATGACAGAGTAAAGCTCTTTCCAAACTACTGACCTGTCAGTGAAATAAAACTTGGTTTGTTGCTGGTAGAAGTGTAGCAAAACCAATCATGGGATGTAGACTGTAGAAGAAACAATCCACCATGACCGTGGGGCCCATCGCTAGCATTAGGTGTGACTGTCTCTGATGGAGACCCACACAGAGGCTCCACCTCAGTCTCTATTGATGAACCTTTTCTTATGTGTACCAGGGAAACTGAGGCAGCTGAGCAGGCTTTTCAAGAGGCAGAACCAGCTTTACCCTCTTGGTATAGAGAAAAGTAGGCAAATGTTGTCACCGCTGGGGCTCTACTGACTAGAATTGCCTGGCACCTCTACCAGCCCTAAGATGGGCTCCAGGAATTCTGGGCAAGTTCCCCAGGGTCTATTCAATTCAACTTCTTCTGAGACGGTCCCTTCCGTTTCTTAGCTAAAACAGTTACACTTCCCAGTGGTCACACCTGGACATTGGCTGACCACCTTCTGAAAGAACAGGACAAACCCTTCATATTAAGAATCCTTTTCTTTGCAGGGGATGAAACCCAAGAATGTATGTGCCCTGTTGTGCAGAGCACATTTTGGTATTTCTGCTATAAAGATGAGGCTTAACATCTTCACTTGCACTTTACTTCACCCTTTACCCTTTATTTGCAAGGGGGGTTTAGAGTCATTTGTTTCCTTCAATGCTACAGTCCTAACTCTAAACTATTTTAGTGGATTTGAAGAGAATTAATTAGCTCTCCTCTTAATACTTGTAAAGCACTTTAATGCAGGTCTGATTTCTTCTCACCCTTCAAAATAATTTCCATGGCAGCCATTTAACAGATAACAGACTTTTCAGGAAATGCCCAGTGCTTTCTAACACTTGAAAGGAATTGTGTCTGATAGACATGTGCGCAATTAGGAAATGTAATTACTCATTGATAAAAGTGTGCTGTTGATGAAAATTCCTTTATAAATGAAAACTATATATTATAATTGATTTTTTTCTTACTTGGAAAATAATGCCATGGCCAATTTCTTTCATTATAAAGAAACTTTAAAGTATAAGATAGCATTCAATGCCAGGAAAATCATAAATTATTGAAAATCTCCAGAGTAAAATTCATTATTTCTCCTGGTGGCACATTCCTCTGTCCGACAGATATTTTCACACTGAATCTTCTCAGTTTATCCTTAGATCATATTTGTTGAAAGCCATTGAGCATGTAGCATGTGCCAGATTCATCTGGCAATCATTTTCAATAATCCTCAAAACTAATTTCACACAACAGGTAGTTGTAAAGTAGCCAAACACCCCCATTTTCCAGAAGATAAAATTAAAGTTTGGGGCAATCAATTGACGTAGTGAAAGCCACGCAACTATAAAGGCCAGAACCAAGAATCTGAACCCAGGTCTTCAGCCTCCCGTGCCCAACACCCTGTACCTGTTTTGCTAAGGGTCTATTGTAGAAATGTCGCCCATTGCACTCACACACACACCTGTCCCTTCTCTCATTCTTGTTCCCAGGCCAGGGATCAGGGGCCACTTCCCAAATCTACTGATTGGGACCCTGGGCAATTCTATTTTTAAAGCTTTCCGAGTCAGTTTCAGGTAGGCAGAGTTGAGAGATCTGCTTAAAATCTATGACTCCAGTTCCTGTATCCTCCGCTCACAAATTTCATTTTCTGCAAACCGTCTTCAGTCTGCCTTGCTCCCTTTGGGACTTCGCCCTCATAATTAACATGGAGTAGCCCTGGAAGAGACTGCCTGCTCTCGGAGACAGTGAAGGGCTTGGGGCCCGTTTCCTTCCTGTCAAACCGCCTCAATGTCCTCTCATTCATTCAAAATTTAGCTTAAAAAAATTCTAACTGTGAAAAATATGACTTTTTCTTTTCAAAAGCAAAGAGAGACCTGTAGGTATAGTCATGGAGGCAAAATGAGGGTCTCAGAAGCTCAAGGTTAATAGCTTCACAGTAAATCTACCTCTGGTCGTAGATCACAGGATTGTGGGTGGGATTGGAGGGTGACCCCAGGTAGTCACACCCTTCATTTTTTCTTTTACAAATAAGAAAATGACCCCAGAAAAGTGAGATAATTTTCCCATGATTGTGTAGCTTTTAACATTAGGAATGAGAACTGGGTCTCCCGCTTCCCAGCCTCTATTCTGGCCTTTAAACCATGTTATCTATTAAAACGGAGCATCATGAATTCGTCAAAGCCTGAGCTTAGAGTCAGAAGATTCAAGATACAAATCTTTGACCTGCATCTCACTAGCCATGAGATCTTGGGCAAATCACTCAGCTTCTATGAATTTTAGCCACTTTATCTCATATGAGACTCGGGTTTGTTGTGTGTGTCCAGTGAAAAAATGTATTGAAAATGTGCAAAACGTGGTAGGTGCTTACTCAACACTGATGGCCTCCTTGTTCCTAATGCCATCCCTTGGACTATGCCTTTCTACAGGAGCAAGAAAATGTGAAATTAAATGATACAACTGGGGGAAGCCGGGATGGCTCAACAGGTTGAGCACTTGCTTTGCAGCTCTGGGGACCAAGGATTAAATCCCCACCTCAGCCCATGTGGACCCATGTGCTGAACGGTGGTGTACTTCCCATGCGGGAGGCCCCCAGTTCATTTCTCACCTGCACCCCACCCCCCGGTTCAGCCCCTGGCTTGAGGGAGCGTGCCTCCCATGTGGGAGTCCCCCAGCTGGGTTTCTGCTCTGCACACCCCCACCCACCTGTGTGGAACAAAATCATGTCAAAAACTGATGACATACAACTATGGAGACTGCTCTGGGCCCTCCCCCTTCTCTCTGTCTCTGTTTCTCCCTGTCTCTGTCAAGAACAATAAAATAAATCTTAAAAAAAAAAATTGTTTTCTGCAAGCTAAAATGAAAAGGAACCGCACATCCTTATATAATTTTTGCAATTCAAACAACCCAAGTGTTGGGATCCCAGAGTTTAAAAAAAAAAAAAAAAAGAGGACTATAAAATTAGATCTAACCATCCAGGAAAATAATGTACAGAAATAAATTATAATTAATATATTTTTTATTCTGCTTAGGATATCTTCATGCCTAGTTTAGTATGCTTAAAAAAGTGAATTTAAACCAGTATTTAAAATATGGGGTATTGATTCTACTTCCTTTTTTACCTCATGACAAAAGAGATTTCATGCTGTCATACACACATTCAAGCAGAAAGCCATTTTGCTTTTTCCATTTGTTTTCATTATTTTTTTTTCTATATTTGTTCTTTGACATTGTTTGTATTGAAGCCAGGGCTTGCCTTCTTTTCACTTTATCTCTCCATGGCAACAGATAGATTGCAATGCCACACACAAAAATGCAGAATCACAACCACCCTGCCAGATCAAGCAGAAAGAACCGTACTCGTATACAGTGTAACCAGTAATGGAAACTTGAGATAGTTAATGAATAACCCAATTCTTTCTTTTTCAGATAGAATATAAATCACAATTCCTTTTTTTATCTTCTCTTTTCTCCCCAGGAAAGATCCCTAGTAGGCACTTAATAAATATCTGTAGAATGAATGACTGACTATGACCATTTCCTTTTCCGAGCACTCACCAGCCATCTGATGATTCATATATTTGAGGAATTGTAACCATAATATTTATAGTTTACTGAATGCTTTCCATCTACTGTGCACTGTACTGAATGCTTTACATACTTGAGTTTATTACATTGTCACCACAGCCCTACGAAGTGGTCATTATCAACTCCTATTTGCAGATGAAGAATATGAGGCTCAACGAGGTTAAGTGATATTCTCACAGCTGGAAAGTGGATGGATGGAGATTTGCTCCTTTAAAGTCTGCCTGATGCTAGACTTTGGGTTCTTAGCCTCTCTGCTGATGTGCTTGCCCAGAATTTTGCTGGGAGATAACTGTCAATTCTATAGGGCTATTATTTCCATGAGCTACCATCCCACCTCTATTTTATTTTATTCATCTCTAATGTGTTCCTCTTGCTTTCTCAGAGGTTTCTGACAGTGGCTCTGTCAGAAATAACAGCGCCCGTCTCCTTCAGTGTCTAGCCCTTGTTCAATACAGGCAGCTGAACTCATGTGAAAATAGCTACGTGCCCTCTTTCTTTGTAAAGTTTGTTATAGTTTTTCCAGTATCAATTCCAAGTTCTTTGCAAAAGATGATTTTCTTTGATGACTCATTCTCCTTCGGAGCACTCACACGATGTTGACATGAGTGCATGCTTTGAGCTCATGGGCTTGAATCTTCTGTGACATTAGTCAGGTTGTTCAGCCTCCTGATCCTCAGTTTTCCTCATCTATAAAATGGGAATTAGTAACATGATATAAACCTCCTGGTAGTCTTCCATGACTAACAAATGTTATCTCCCTCTTTTTTCTTCTGAGGACAGAAACTAAGAAATTAGGCTCATCCTTCAGTCTCATCTTGTATATATCACCTAAATGAAAGGTGTCACCTCATGACTTATTCTAAGTAGAAACTCCTCCCCTTGTTAATCTGTATTCCTCACTATTTTTTTCCTTGGCAGCACTTAGCAGCAACTTGTCTGTGTGATTTATTATCTTTCTCTATTTCTAGACCAAGCTCCATGAAGATGAGAGACAAAATCTGTTTTATTCATCACCTAATACAATGACCAGCATATAGTATTTGCCCAGCAAATACTTGTCAGATAGATTTAAAAGGGAATGAACAAATAAACAAATAAATGAATATGCTTACCTCTTCACCAGTTCCTTATCTGTCAGCACCGTGCCACCAGGCTCAGAACTCAGGTGCCAGATTTGTTTTGCCTTCAGTATTTACTCCAAAGTTCTACTGACTTTTTCTCTGCACCTTCATCCAGACCTCTCTTTTCCAGTTCAGTAGCCTCTGTCAAGTCAAGACAACTTTTTCACCCCTAAATTAATTGCAATCACCCCTTGAACATCTTCCTTTAAGATGCCTATTCCACATAGTTCTCCTGCTAAAGCATTTGGAATTCTTCTGTTTAGGAATTTACTGAAGCTTTCTGTCTCTTCAAGGGCAAGTTCTAAATTCCTTCACTGTCCCTGAACTAACCCAACCTCCCATTCTTCACATGATCAGACCTAAACTAGCAAACCTATAGATCCCTAGCATAGGCGTTCTCATTTCTGCCTCCCAACTTCCCCTGCACCACTCTTCCAGCTGAAATTTCCTCTCTGCTTTTTTTCTGTTATAACTTATCCTTTCCTTATAAATTCCTAGTTTGCCATGTACTTCCATGATTTGAGACGTTGCTTTTCTCCCAGATCTATCATTAACTAGCTTTAGATTATGGATAAGCCTCCTAAATTTCTATCTCTTTAGGCAATCAACCAAAAATGCTTACATAGAAGTGCTCCCCAAAAGATTGCCTATCCTGAGCTTCATGGTGCCTTCAGTAATTAAGGCTTCCTTTGGCTTGGTGCCCAGGAGGTTTTACACATTGGAGCAAGGCACCAAAGTAAGCTTTTTGGTTAACAAGGAGCATGTCTTCCTTTTGTAAACTGGGAAAATGAATCACTTCTTAGGCAGATCAAATTTGATAAAAAGATCAAGTTTAATAATAATAGTATAGACGCTAAGGATCTGAAAATAGATTCTCTTCAATTATCCATACTTAAGTGTCTCTTGAAAAATTTTCTCATTGCCCTAGAAATACAAATGCTCCAGAGTGAGGATCACAGGGACTAGAAGGTACTTGAGGTCTTTTCCAGTGATAAGTTTCCATGTAATTGGCATTTGTAAAAAATTAGTAAACAGAAACTGCATTTAATATTAAGCCAGGCGGTCAAAAGAGGAGCTCTCATGCCCCATGTCAATTGTAGAGCCTGACAGGAAGAACTCTTTGTTTATAATAGCAATCTCAACTTCTCCTCTATTAAAGAGTTTCCCCTCTTCTGTTTCTCAGGACTTGCACGTGGTTCTCCATTAGATTTCATGCCCCAATTTGCAATTCTTTGTTGTTCCTGAATAAACCCATTTTGCTTAGGAAATATCTGGCTATCTATTTATTTGTTTAAGGTCAACACATTTATGCTTCTATCTAGGCATCCTGTGAAGTGCAGATTCTGAAGTTGATCCACAGTCAGATTCCAGAGTATTCTGTCATGTAGTACTTGTGTGACTTTGGGCACATTACTCATCCATTCTTTAACTAATTGGAAATACTAATAGTACCAGTACCTCTCTCATAGAAATGTTGTGAAGAGTAAATGAGTTAGTGCAAGTAAAGCATTTAGAATAGTGTCTGGCACATACATTAGATCAGGGATTTCCAACCCTGTGCCTGCGGGCGCCATGGCGCCCGCGGCCCGATGTGTGTGCGCCCGCCATTATTTGACTGCATCAGAAGTTTTTCATAAACACTAAGTAAAACTATAATTTATTTTTATACATTTGTTAGAATTTTAAAATATGGTTTGAGTATCTACACAGGTTTATTATATTCGTTGGTATGTGTGCGATATCGTATGTGTAAGTGTTTCCCTAGCTGTCGCCTTTGTACATGTCGCGTCTTGTGTAGCCGCTGCGCTCTTTACACTCTCCTCCCCCCAACCGGGAGACGCCAAGTTGCCGTTTTGATTGCGGTTGCTGGACTGATCGGGTCGTGACGGTTAGCTAGGATCACAGTGTTTTGATATATTCGATTTTAAATGAACTAAAAGCGAGGTAGGTAATTATTATTATGGTGGCAATTTGATATGATATTGTAGTTCTATAACTATTTTTATTTTTATTGTTTTAGTCCTAAAATGAGTGGACCAAATAAAAGAAAACGAACCTATAATTTTAACACAGACTGGGAGGAATCATATTGTTTCATTAATTTAAAAGGTAAATGCGTTTGCCTGTTGTGTGGCAGTAGTATTGCAGTGCCGAAAAAACATAATGTTGAATGTCACTTTCAGACAAGTCATACCACTTTTGATACGAATTATCCACTTAAATCTGAAGTAAGAAAGAAAAAAA
>PVKE010011726.1:0-39632 GCA_004027555.1 Craseonycteris thonglongyai
TTCTGAGGAGCTGGCCTGGGTCTACGAGAGGAGGCAAGAGAAGAGAAAGTTATAGTCCTTCCTCAATAGTACTGACTAGGGGCAGGATGACACAGGGACAGGAGATTGTGGAGGTGCAGGAAGGGCTCCCAGAAGCAGCATGAGAGGTCAGGCTTCTGGAGTAGGATGGCCAATAAACACAGCTTTGAAGGAAACCATGGCTCGTCTAGGTGGGGTGGTGAGGGTCTTTCCAGGAAGGAGGCAGCGTGCAGAAACTCCAGGAGCAAGAGCGCTTGGAACATTTGAAACTGGAGTGGATTATTTTGCCTGGGGAGTGAACTACCACGTTTGAGAAGGAAGAGGTGAGGCTGCAGAAAGAGTGCTTAATGATGCAGAGAAGAGTAAGCTTATTTTAAGAAGCAAATTCCCAGAATTGGTGTCACTAGACCTCTGGGTGGGTTTTCAAGGGAACTATAACTTTAGGTGACAGTAGCCTATTATTGTTTCTATGATTCAGGAAAAAAATATACAACACTTTCAACCGCAGGCATTTGTTTATCCTATGTTCGTCCTCCTAACTTGGGTTAGAACATCTGCTGTGCCAGGTGCTCTTAGGTTCTTGCCGTACCGGAGGCCCCCACAGTGGTTGCTTAGCAGTGTTGCTACTGGCTGCTGGACTCCTTTAGAAGAAGAAAGTTTATCAGTGGATAAATTCTTAAAGTACGTTTGGGAGTTTTGAGATGAAAGATTGAAGATAAAAAACAATTTTTAATCTGAGGCTCAAGGCAAAAAAAAAAAAAATAAGTAAAGTACAGGAAATGTCTTCTTGTGATGAGAACCTCCTTGAAGCACGAGAAAGAGAAGTGGCTTATTTCTGTGTTTGGAACTTCCAAGTCTGTATGGTTCAGCCCCGACTTCTCAATTTATAATACATCTACTGGTCACCTCATAGCTCCACTGGATGCTGAAGACATTCCAAACTGAACAAATTCAAAGCTGTACTCGTTGATATTTCTCCTCCAAATCTTCTCCTCACTCCGCCCACGTCGTCCTTGTGTCAATAACACTATCCCAAGGAGAAAACCACAAACTGTTTTGGGACATATGATGAAAAACTGATCTCCAAAACTGCTAGTTCCCTGTAGGTGCTAGCTTCACTTTCGTTCCTTTTGGGAGATTTAGATGATTGGAGCGAGAGCTATCCTTGCTGGATCCCTTCTATGGTCCATCTCAGCATTGTGTAGAGTCAGTAACCTACACATCTAGCTTTTCCTTAAGTGCATGGTGAGAGGCCAGTCTTAAGCTCTGAGCCTTAATTTCTTCATATGTAAAATGGGGATAATAAAAGGGTCTATGTAGTAATATTGTTATGATAATTAAGGGAGACAATGGAGTAAAACATTCAATATAATGTTATTCAAGGAAGTTGTTCGCCTGTGTTGCATTAATACTTGCTCTTCGTGTTTCTATAATGTTTTAATGTTCTTTTACTGCAGCATCTTTTAGCATTTCCAGCTGCATTGTGGGAAAATGTCTGTATTCTCTGAGGGTTGGGATTGCTCTCTTAGAGGAAGCCTTCACTGGTAACCTCAGGCTCACTTTGGGCTATTTTCTAACCATCCTGTAATACCACATACTTTTCACTCTGTCAGAGGACTTTTACTCTCTATTGAAATTTTCCATTTATTCATCTGACTTTTCAGTTTTATTGAGAGCATCTTGAAGGTAGGAACTATGACCAATTCAGTTTGTGCTTTGTGTAAGACCGGGCTCATAACAGGTGTGTAGGAAATGCTAATGAAAAATAATTTGACTGTAACTGATTCATTCCTTTAACAAAATGGATAGAGTACCTGTGATGTTACTAGCCCTTTGCTAGACTTTGAGAATGCTAAGACCAAAAATATAATAAAATATAGTCACTGCTCTTAGGTACCTCACAGACTAGGCAAAGAAGCAGATATTTAAACAAAATCATTGTGGTAACATGCTGTTGCTTAATGTGGATGAATAGGTATTACTATGGGAGCACACAAAAACCAGTGATGGCGTTGGGGAATGTTTTTCTCTGTGTAATAGAACACCCTCTTTTGCACTTGAAGAGCAGCAAGTTTTTCCACTGTGCTTAATGCCATTGGTTCTCACACCAACCTGCTGGAATACAAATCTTGGTGTGTGAACTTGGGCCAATTATTTACTCTCTCTGTGCTTCAGTTTCTTCATTTGCAAAATGTGGTGATAAATGTACCTTCCTGCCTCATGGCATTGTTGTGGTGATGAAATGTGCTAATACGCTACAACAATGCCTTGCACTCAATAAATGCTAGCTTTGTTAGTATTTTTATTATAATTACTTTTGTGGTCCTCAGGAAACCAGCTGTCTCTATAACTCCGGGATGAGCCTTTTAGAAGATACTAGAATACAGACTAGCAGCTTCAGGCCTATCTCCATTGTGTGATTGTGTGATTGTGGCTTAGAGATTTGACATTGGGGCACATGAAGTGGAGAAGAGGCAGGGCTCTCTCTTAGGACCCTCTGGGAAATCACCCATGCCAAAGAGTTGCACATTTATACAATAAACAATAAAGATAAAGATATCCTTGTGTTTGTTGCTGAAACTACTGGGGAGAATTCCTGATTCCTAGGAGCTAGAGAGAGGAAAGAAATATTTATTCTCCTCAATCTAATAGCAGAACTGTCATGATACAATTCAGATTTCTCAACTAGATGAGAAAAACAGACTCAAAAGCTTTCCAGTTCCTTGAATGTTTAGTGAAAGATGTGAATCTGATGGAGTTCCCTGGTCCCAGTTCTTAGCCTCATTATGCTTTCCCCTGGAATTTTCCAAATTCTTCTTGCACTCATAGAGATTGGTATATACAGTCCTGGCCCATCACAGCCGACTTCACCACATGATTCCTTCTGGGAATTTTCACCAACTCCTTAATAAATGGTACAACTCTTCAGTTGTAATTTCACAACCACTCATGTCATTTTCCCACCGCCATTCTCAAGTCTTGAAAGTTGCATTTTTTTTACTCTTCCATCAATTTCCACATGTAGAATAACTACATATTTTTGCTTTGTATCTCCAGAGTTTGCAAATGTATTTCCTTCCAGGGATGGGATAATCTGACATAACTAACCTGTCTTGCCTGGAGGGAGAATACTCTTGGTAGCGGTCTCCCTCTGGGCTATGCTAGTATTTCTAGTTTCTTCTTGATTTAGAGTCTGTCACTGTGCATGCGGGCCCATTGTTCTCAGAGGGAAATTGGATATTCTCAAGCAACCCCAAACACCTTCCCTGGCTGCCTCCCCATTTCTCTTTCCCTTTTCTCACCCCACAGCCTCCAAGGACTCACTCCACACATTTCCCTATACTTCTTGGCCTAGCACTCCCTCTACTCCTCCGTCCTGGCCTCCGGTCCCCCTCCTGGTGACCTCAGGTTGTAAAATACTATAGTATCTCTGGCTTGGCTTCCTTATCTGGCCCCAAATTCTTTCCTTCTCCCTCCATGACATTGAGGAAGAAGGAATGTTCATTTATAATGTTTTATTCTCTATCTTTTTTTCCTCCAGCCTCCTTTAGATGACATTTTTGCTCATGCTGCCATAAAATTGAAATCTCCTTGTTTGATTTGCCCTCGGAGATGTGGCATTTACCCAGAAGTCATTGGGATCTGATCTTTAGGTTGTTGTATAGGATGAGAAATAGTTTTGACAAAGTTGGTGACGGACTGTATATCAAAACAGGGAGGAGTGGGAGGCACCGGCTGCTTTGAAGACAGGATCTTCCTTCCAAAATGGAATTTCTGGCACGATCTACAAGTTCTTGAGTTTCTTTTCTCTTTTATTCCCAGGACTATAGGAAAGAATGATTTCATGTTGTTTGGGCTTCTTACCACCACTTTATTGTTGTGCCATGCTTTATATAACATGCTATAAGTGAAACCTGATGATCACACAAGGCTTCAGAATCAAGAAAATGTGTCCAGTGGCTTCTAATTCCTCTGAACCAGATATGAAACCAGGTTAATGATCATACCTTCCACTAGGTGTACTTTTACATATTTTCAGAGCACTTTCATACACATTTTAATTTGTCTTCAAGTTCTGGTTGACCCGTTTCTGTCCAGGTGCTAACCTCTGACTGAGTGACTACAGTGTGGTCAGGGGAAGGTCCACCCTATTTAAGTAAAAATGAAGGATGCCAGGATAGCTCAGCAGTTGAGTACGTGCCTCACAATCGTGAGGTCTAGGGTTCGATTCCCGACCCTGATCTGTGCAACCCCATGTGCTGAACAGCAGTACAACTGGTAACTGCTGAGATGGCTCTGCAGGGAAGGTTCTTGCCTCCCATGCAGGGGGCCCCCAGCGTGGTTCCTGCCTGCAGAACTCTACCTCCACCTGTATGGAATGAAACCAGGTCACAACTAATGACGTACAGCTATGGAGACTGCTCTGGGCCCTCCCCACTTTCTCTCTCTCTCTCTCTCTCTCTCTCTCTCTCTCTCTCTCTCTCTCTCGCTCTCCTTCAAACAATAAAAAAAAATTTTTTTTAAGTACAAATGAAACTAACAGACATAGGAGACTTGAGTATATCATTAGTTCTGGAATATAGAGGTACTAGTACCTGCTGGAAAAATGTTATGGGTATTAGGAGTTAAATCATAGAGATCGCTTTGCACATATTTCATACTCAGTAAAAGGTAGTATTACTGTTACAAGACTTCCACATTTCCTCCTTTGGTTCTCATTGCGACTCCTTGAGGGTCACTATTGTATTATGAGCTAAGGTTGGGTTCACAGCATCCTAGGCAATGGCCTGCCCAAATTATGCAGCCAGACTATGTTGATGTTAGGACTCTACATCACCTAACTTTACTATTCCCATTACACCCCACTACCTCTTATGAAGTTCATTTTTACTTTGTTTATTTAGCTTATAAATATTTATTGAGCATCAACTGGGTGCCAAGTACTAGACTAAGTACTGGAAATAGAGACCTAAGTAGACCTAGAACCTTCTATCTGTGCTTTTCTCAAAATGTGCCAGACCCACTTCTCATGAGTTCGTGGTGATATATGTGTTTGCAATACTTTGAAACCTGGATTCTTGTAAGATGTATAACTTACGTTTCTTTCTTTTATAACATCATAAGTCAAATACTTTATAAAGCACTAAAAATATTTTATGAACTGTTTATGAAACCAAATATAAATGTGATCATTTTAAATAGAGTTCACATATAGGTTTGCGAGGAATGAAGAAACTATTGACAGTCTGAATGTTGAGAAGTATAATAGATGATGCAAAATATACAGAAAATACATGTATGTGTAATTGTATATAAGTATACACATGTATGTAGACACATTTCAGAGTTAACATGGTAAGTAATCAATTTGTCATTATTTTGCTTTCTTTGTGAGTAAATAAATAAAGTTTGTTTAATCTTATAAATGTTAGTTTCTAAACAAGATTCTATTCAAGCAACGCTTGGTTTTTTGCAATGATGGAAAGCCTGGTGATTTTGACTTGGGGAATTGGTCTGTCTACTGCCATCAGTTGTCACAAAGATGTTGGTGTAGGAGATAGTCCTGGAGGGAGACTCATAGGGAGAGAGGTTTTCTGTAATTGAGTTATCCAGATGTTTGAACAGCTGTATGAGCAAAGTTGTTTGGATAGTTTTACACAATAATATTTTGTGATAAAACTTTGGTATGTGAAATGGCCATTGTTTCTCAAGGTCCTTTTCCTCAGAAACAGAACATGAATTCAAGGGGCTCATAATTAGTTCAGAAAATGAAATGTATCCATTGGAGATGTTACAGTGGAACATAAATGGTTTTGTTCCATCCCAGACATTCATCTGAAACAAGGCATTCTGCTGGGGAAGAAACCCACAAGGGCTTCTTTAAATAGGACACACTTTGATTGTGATCCAAGGAAGAACTGATAGTGAGAGATTAAAACATTTCCAGGGTAATTTACAGTTTCCTGCATTTTTAAAGTTTGCTTTATTTTATGTCTTAATGGCCAGGGATAATTTATATATGCCATGGCAGAAAGAGGCATGGCCAGAAGTTTTCTCTGCTGCTCCAAGTCATAGTTGATTTAAGAGAGGAGATACTATCTCTCATGCTGTACCAAATGGAGCCAAGACCTGTAGACTTCACACAGCAGCCAAGTCTGTCCATATATGTTGACAGCTTGTACAGGCAATATATTTCTGAGCTCTTGATCAAGATAATAACAATGACAACAATAACAATAAAAAGGAGAAGAAGAAGAGGAGGAGAAGGAATTGCTACTGCACCAGAAATACTAAGATTTATATCAGCAATTAATAATACTAAGACTTCTGCAATTCTAGTGTGTACATTAACTAGGTTAAACAATTTTTTTTTTTTAGTATGCACCATGTGCCAACCACAGTACTAGACACTGAGAGGTTGGAAAGATGGGCCACATTCAGTCCTGCATAGTTCATTTGGGAGATTCTCCTATAGAAATTATCACCACCAAGAATAAAACAATGCAACATTAAATGTGACATAGAGACATTAAGAACTACACTATAGAAACAAAACCAAGAGATTATTTAGATTTAGAGATAGGGAAAGCCACATGGAAGGAGAATATATCTATATTTATAGCTATAGCTATCATCTGTCTGTCTATTATCTATCTATCTATCTACTTATCTATCGTTTATTAATATCTATCTATCAGTCATCTAAATCTATCACTTATCTATCTAAGATTTTATAGGAAGAATGGACTTTGGTAAATGGGTATGGAAAAAGGAAAATTTATTGTAGTAAAATATGCCACAAACTAAGGTATGGAGATGAAAGTGTATATAGACTGTCTGTAGAATGGCAGGCTATCTCAGCAGCCGGAATGAAGGATGCTTCGTGGGGAGGGTGACAAGGGAAGGCTGGGTCATCATTAGTAGCATGTTTGTGCTCAGAGAGCTAGGTTTACCCTAGCGCCAGCTTAGAGTATGCCACCCGCTGCAGCCTGCTGAGCATAACACTGGTTTGGGCCCTGCCTCCTGTGACATTCCATCTCTCCAAGCTGCTGTCCTGTGGCTCCTAGGCTAAGAGCTGATTCTGAACCCTAGAAGAGATTCTAGGGAAACTGGCAAAAAGCCCTGCGGTCAAAAAGAAGGATTCTTGACTAGAGAAAATGCCAGTCAATGTGCTGAGCTGTAGAAAGTCCCCGGTTTTTCTTCAGTCCTGTTCTAGAAGTGCCATCCTTGGGCTACACCTGTCCTCTTCCTAACTATATTCTCCAAAGAGTTTTCATTTTTTTTAAAGTTTTATTTATTTATTTATTTATTTATTTGACAGAGAGAGAGAGAGAGAGAGAGAGAGAGACAGAGACAGAGACAGAGACAGAGACAGAGACAGAGACAGAGACAGAGACAGAGACAGAGAGAGAACCGAACTGTGGGAACTCCCCAGTTCAGCATGTGGGTCCTCACGGGCCGGGGCCGGGATTCGATCCTCAGTCCCCAGCGCTGAAAAGTGAGCGCTTAACCCACTGAGCCATCCCGGCTTCCCTGAATTTTCATTTTGTAGCTGGACATAATGATTCCTTTGTGCCCAGGAGAATGACACTGTACACATTAGGGATTGTACACTATTCTGAGTGGAGTTGCAAGATAGTGTAAATGGAGACCTAGACTCTGTGTGTGTCTCCAGACTGGCTTCAGGGAGCCGTGGAAGGATATTGTTATAATACTAAATCAGCCATTGTGCTCTTGTAGCTGTTAAAATAATGGCACTGAGAATCATTATTCTGGTCTTTTGTCTTAGCTCAACTAAGATCTAGCTGAGTGACCTGGGGTCAGTTACTTCACCTATTTGAACTTCAGTTGTAAAATGATAATTCTACTTGAGCTCCAATTTTCACCTACTTCTAATTTTTTTATTGTTATTCTATGAAGCATTTTGGTTATAGTTTTTGAAACATGAATAATATGAGAGTGGGTGACATTTCACATTTCAGCTTGATTTTTGGATGACATGCAGTCAGTTGATATATCTCGAGTTTGATATAAATAACAAATATAAAATATCAAATTATTCCTTCTTGCAAGTGTAATTCTACTGGAAATCTTTAATTCTGCCAAAGAGTAAAAATGACAAATATCATTGTAAGCCAACAGCTGATAGGAATGCTAGGTTTATTTAAGTTTTGGGAATCTGGCTAGAGGACATAGAATCCTGCAGTTGTTAAATCAAACAGCTATATTAGGAATTCCTTACCCAAATCAGGTATTTACAGTAAATTTTGCTGTGGAATGTTGGCTGGTTTCTATGTAGTTGTGGGGTTATTTTGCATCATATTGAAAAGAATAGGGCACTAAAATAGAATGCCATGAATATTTTACCCCAACACCTAAATGCCTTTTATTTAGGGAGGAAAAGGTAAAAACATCGGAATCCAGTAGTATAATACAGCATAATGTAGTATACAAAGGAATGCTACAGATTTAATGTCCCACAAATGGAAGTTCAGAAAACCACAGCAGCTCTTAAATGGTGCATTGCAAGAATAAAAACATGATCCAATCCTGAAAGCATTCCCGCTGGGTGGCTCGGCCTTACTTTTCTCAGGAGAAAACCAGATCTTATAGGACCTTTTATAGAATCAGACTTAGATTTTTCCATTAGATTTAGAAAAATATGGAGAAGGAGCTAAGTGTTTCAGCTATTTTTTAACCTAATTGAATCAACAAGGTAGAAGCCAAGAAAGGGAGATGTTCTAATATTGGGCCTTTGCTTTGGACAATAGTATTGGAGGCTAGTATATAAAATATGAATGACAAATGCCTACTTTCTTGTATGTCATTTTAAATGTTTATTCAATTTATTTAAACTAAAACCAAACCAAAACAAAAAAGTTCACTCATTTCTCCCACCCCGCCATTGCCCGCCTCTTGAAACCCCCAATCTGTTCTCTATATCTGTGAACTGTATTTTTTTTAAGATTCCACAGACAAGAGAGACCTTATGGTATTTATCTTTTTCTGTCTGACTTCTTTCACTTAGCATAATGCCCTCAAGGTCCATCCATGTTGTCACAAATGACAAGATTTCATTCTGTTGAATGGCTGCATAATATTCCATTGTGTATATACAATTTATATAAGATATACAATTATATATATAAATTGTATATGCCATATAAATTATATGCAATAGATATAAATCATATATATTTATAAATTACATAATATGTAATATATATAAATGAAGGATTATTCAAAACTATTTACAATGACCGGGATATAAAGGGAGCCTAAGCCATTCATCAATTGATAGACACTTCGGCTCCCTTTATATCTTGGTTATTATAAATAGTTTAAAGGAATTCTTCATTTCACAAAGCTAAGTTTACCTATATTAATATTTAATCGTGTATGTTTCCATTTAAGGGGGTGTTTCCACTTGGGGGTGCATATATCTTTTTCAAAATATTATTTTTATTTTTATATTTTTTTGAATAGATACCCAGAAAGGAATTGCTGGATCATATGATAGTTCCATTTTTTATTTGTTGAGGAACCTCCATACTGTTTTCCATAGTAGCTGCACCAATTTACATTCCCACCAGCAGTGCATAAGGGTTCTCTTTTATTTACATCCTTACCAATAACTGTTGTTTCTTATGTTTTTGATAACAGCCATTCTAACAGGTGCGACATGATATCTCACTGTGGTTTTGATGTGTATTTTTCTTTTGCCCATTTTTTAATCAGGTTATTGAGTCCTGTGAGTTCTCATTGTCTGTCTTCTTGACTAAACTGAGTTCCGTGAAGAAAGGGACCTTGGCTTCTCTATATTTTCATCTGTGGTAACTAGTACCTGCATGGGACAGTGGCCACTCATCATTATCTAACAAATGGAATAGAAAAACAAAACTATTGATATCAGAGTAAAATATTAATAACATTAAATGATAGAAAAATGTAGCTTTCTGAAATGAAGAATTCTTCCGTGTTTGTTAGCTTTCATAATGTTCTGTTTAAAATGCATCTAATTTATTAAACCCTTGTTTTTGTATGGGAAGAAGTTCTTTGAAAGTGGCATTTTGGGGGGTGCCAGTATGGCTCAGTGGGTTGAGCACTTGCTTTGCAGCCCCGAGGTCTGAGGAATGAGTCCGGGTCCCGGCCCTGGCCTGTGCGGACCCATATGCTGAACTGTGGTGTGCTTCCCATGTGTGTGTGTGTGTGGGGGGGGGGGGGGGTTGCCCAGTTCAGTTCCTTCCCAGCGAGCTTTCAGGTGGGAGGCCCTTGGTTCAGCCCCTGGCTTATGGAGGTGTGCCTTCCATATGGGAGGCCCCCAGCCCTGTTCCCACCCTGCATGGCTCCACACCCACCTGTGTGGAATGAAACTGTTGAGAAACTAATGACATACAGCTATGGAGACTGCTCTGGGCCCTTCCCCTTCTCTCTGTCTCTCTGTATCAAAAACAATACAAATAAATTGTTTTTTTAAAAGTGGGGTTTTTATATTTTAATAAACATAAAAGTTGATCCTGGAAATTAAATTAGAGATTATTCCAAAAGTTATTTTTTGGGAAACAGTATGCTAGATTATGATGTCTACTGGGAACTTTAGACACTGAAATTTGGCCCGTTACACAAATACAACTATTTACTATCCTTTTACTGACTGTTAGTAAGTTGATCTTTTTATACTAGCCCCCCGGTCATCCATCCTGGGGACAAACAGCTTGATGTAGTATAGAGAGAGAATGCTAGAACCCTGAAAAGCATTACATTTGGCATTCTGGAGCAATGGGGTGGGGAGGTTCATAGATCAGGGTACATTTGACTCGTGTGTGTTCATATATGCCAGCATGTATGTGTTTGTCTTTGAGTATTTGACTTAGCAAGTCTGTAAATACCCAAAGTGAATGAAAATTAAGAAAAAGGACTTATACTTTCTTATTCTTGATATTAGTTTGTACCAACATCAAAGCAAAGATGCAGAGACTGGTGAAATATTTAGCAATCAATTTTCTATCTCTGCTTTTAAGTATTCTGCTGGTTTATAACTTATGCCTTCAAAAAGGGTATGTGGTTTAAACATAGATTTTTTTATACTTTAAATTGAGGCCGTAATCTCAGCTTTGGAGTGGGGAATTCCTAAGATAACTTTGTTTTGTAAAAAATGAGTTCACTCAAATGGTATACAAGTCATCCCAAGTGCTTTAATTGTCATCTGAAAACGTAAAGAATAAAGTGTGCCATTTCCTTTTTATCTTTTTCCTTTGGCTTTGTTTTAGAGAAAATAATTTCCTTATCAATGCTGTAGACAGAGTGCTAGCTTGTATCTTAAGAGTGGATGCTATCAGTTTTAGTACATTCACTGAAGTTAAACTATCTACATTGAGTAAGAGAGGGGAGTTTTCTTGGCATCAAACCCAAACAAAATCTTAGTAAAATTTATAATAAATCTACTTGATTATTGTATTATGTAAATGCTCTTAATCCTTCAAATTGCTATTAATGTGGTGTCCTTTTTGACACCACAAGCACAGAATGTGATACAAAATAGGATGAAAAGTGGGATTCGTTCATTTGAATGTGTGTGTGTGTGTGTGTGTGTGTGTTTTCCCTCCTAGCTATACTAGAGATTAAAGCTATGGAAATATCTCTACTTTTGATGTTCTTTTGGTACATTCTAAATGGGTTTCTTTTTAATAGAGATTATATGAAACATTATATTTAATATTCATATTTGTTTGTGAGGTTAGTCAGAAAATTTTGAAATTACTACCTAAACATGAAGGAAGTTACTTTGCCGATTTTAAAACTGGAAATGTCCCTGAGTCAGAGCAGAAAAAAGAGTAGTTCTGGGTCTCCTAATATACCTTCACAATTTTATTCGACGACAGTTACATACTGAATCCCACGAGGAAAGGCCTGGGCTCTGGGGTACTAACTCTGCCATTGACAGAGGCATACTCTGTTCCCTTCTTAAACCATCCCTCTATCCTCAGGCTGAGATCTCTGGATGTCATTCTTCCTGGCTCTCCTCATATCCTTCTTATACCTCCATCCCTGTGTTGATTCTGCTACATTGAATTAGCCTATTTATAAATTCATCTCCTCAACCCAATTCTTAAATGTTCAAGTGCAAGAGCAGTGTTTTTTTCAATCTTGTGTTCCAAGCAAGAATATACAGATCCTGGTACGAAACACTTTCAACTAATCCCATACTTTGGGCCATTACATTGTTTTTCTTTTCTCCCATTTTGCCTTATATAATGTTGCAATGAATTTTTTTTTTTTATATAAAGTGTATGCTCTTTCAAATATTCTTAGTATCATCATCATGGTCATCGCCACATTTATATTTGTTATTTTAGTTACATTGCTAAATAATTTACATAGGTTACCTTAAATAATTCTCATAATAACCCTCAGAACAGAGTAATTACCTTTTTACAAGGAAACTGATGTTTAGAGAAACTAACTAGCTTGTCCAGGGCTACATGGCCAATAAGCTGAGGCTAAAGCCTGTGTCCTTATCCATCAGGCTATATTTTCTACTTATTTCCTACAAGTGGAGTTGTAAGTCAGAAGTGAGAATGTTTTTAAGATTCTTGATATACTGAACATGTTACAGGAAAGAGGAGGAGACATTTTGTTATAATTGTCAGAGCTTGGCATCACTAGTTTCCTTAGCACTTGGCCTGTGGTTCTTACTATGTCTCCCAAGGAGAGTTCTGTATATATGTTGAGCAGGAAGAACACTATGACAACTCAACAATGTAGGCCATCCTGGTCTCCAAGTTTTTCCTAACACATCTCCTTGATAGGAAGGAAGTGAGAGAAGAAGGTGACCAATCCTATTAAGTCACACCAAGAGTACTCACTGGGCCAAGACCACCTCACTCTTGTGGCGTTGATGCTGTGGTGTAGGTTTGGTCCCTGCATTGACTGTGTCTAGTAATAAGTAGAGGGACTGCTTTCTTGTGCCAGCCTTGGATACAACTTGGGAGCACAGATATAAAATCAGAAAGTGAGGAAAGAACTACTGGCCCAGGGAAGCTAGCTGACTAGTGTACTTTCCTGAATTAATCACTGTGTATCCTATGTCCGGCTCTGCCTAAGAAGCATGAGCCCAAGGGTTTCCACACTTGGTTCTTCTATACATTTGGCCTAATGTTCCATGTAAGTTGCATGCATAAAGTAGCATAAAGGGGACATTGGAGACTGTTAGAGGTGCAGGAAGGAAAAGCATCTTTAACATGGTACAGTGGAATGAGAGACGAAAGACAGTGTCTGTATCATGGAGTAGCTTGTGTGTTCCTAAGAACAATTCATTGTCTCCACAGAGGGTTCAATTTCTCATTTATTAAACGAGGAGGGTGAATAAAATAATGTACTAAATTTCCTCTTCACTTTTGAGTTAGTATAATGGAGTGTCTGTAATGTTTAAGAGGTGCTAGTTCTGATTCAAACACAGTATGTTCAAATTCTGAGTCTAAAATTTATTACAGCTATAACCTTGGCCACACTACTGAACTTTTCTAAGCCTCAATTTTTATTTATATAAAATGGAGCTGAGAATATCTTTATTTGGTTGTGATGAGAATTTGTTTGGAAATATGCGGAGCTCAGTGCCTAGCATGTGGTAATTATAGTTAATAAGGGCGTGGTAATGACAATCATGACATCTGTGATTCTACTTATTTCATGAGTTTACTGTGAAGAGTCACATCATATGTTCATTGCAGTATTACAAATTGGACAGCTTAGAACAACAGGAATTTACTTTCAGAGTGTTTGAGGCTAAACGTCTGAAATCCAGGCTGATGTTAGCAGAGTTGGTTTCTCCTGAAGAATCTGAGGTAGAATCTATTCCATGTCCCTCTTCTAGGTTCTGATAATTGCTGGCAATCCTTAATGTTTTTTGGCTTGCTACATCCTCAAATTCTGCTTCTGCCTTCACATACTCATCTTCCCTCCATGTGTATCAAAGTACCTGTATCTTCAGATGACCTTCTTATAAGGACAATAGTCATAGTCATTGGATTTAGGACTCACCCTAATAAACCTTAACTTGATTACATTTGAAAGAACCTGTTTCCAAATAAAGTCACACTCTGAAGTACTGAGGGTTATGAGTTCAGCATATCTTTTTAAGAAATACAATTCTTCCCACAGTAGGCTATGGGGAACCTTGCAAATAAAAAGTGGTAGAATTATTATTTCTGATAATGATGATTGAGGATCATGCAACGTCAGACTATAAATGAATGACTTGGCCAGGTTCACTCTGTTTCGTTATATACCAATTGCTTCTAGAAATCAAAAGTCAGTGAGGACTTTTGGCTATTCTTAAAGTCATAGATTACCAAAATCAAATTTGAGTTTTCCAGTTGTTGATATACCTTGCATTCCTAAGTGAATGTGGATTTCCATAGAAATTTTGATTTTGTCTGTCATTTGCGATGGTGACTGCTGAGGGTAGACAGCTAAACTATCCAAGAGTTCTAGGAAACTTGAGAATGACCCATTCAGAATGGCTACCCCATCAGGTGGGGTAGCGGATGTCAGACAAGAAGAGCTATTATTCCAGGGGCTTGGCCCTGATGTAGACTCTTCAGACAGCTCAGAACTACTTCCCCTGCAATCCAGCCCCACTGGCAAAATCTGGGTCCTCAGGCTGGGTATCAAGTCTCAGCACTGACGTCATTCTTTTCTGAAGTATGGAGCCCAAATTCTTTGCTTTTACACTCCTCATGCCTTAGATGTCCATTTCCCCAGCAAGTCTGAATTTCAAGGGAGTAGCTCTCAAAGTCCCCAAGATATACAAGTCCCTACATGGATGCCAAAGAACTGTGATGTTTAGTAAGGGCTCTGGGCTAAGAGCTTTAAAGTTTTCATCCTCCCCAAGCACATGAATTAATGATCCCATATGTGAGTTTTAGAGCCAGCCTATGATATCTGACAAGATATCTTTAATTTATTTTCTCTTGTGTCAAATACTCTGGGAGAACAATATTTATTTGTTGGCTAACCTGTAAGTTCAGTCCTATGTATGAATGTCTAAGGTTGCCAGGTACCTACTGTTTTCTTCTCTCATCAACATGTCTCAAATGTTGTCTACAGATTTAACTTCCAGGGTCAATTCTCCTCCAAGGTCAAGGCATAACATTGAAGCTGTCTTATTTCCACTGAGGATTCTCATGTCACTCTGGATGTTTTCTTGTGTTGATTTCTGAAATATTGTGATTATAATAAAGCCCTTCACAGGCTCTAACAATCTATATGTGTATCTATGTGCAACAATACATTATTTCTTTGAATATCTAAAAATATATTAATGAACTAAAATATTTAATGAGTAAGTTAGAAGGACTAGAAATAAATATAATGTTATATACTTTTGCAGAAATAATAAGCCATCAGTTTTTCATGAGCCCTGTTTTCCCTCTTTTTTCTTTTGTCCTTGTAATTATTAAACTTTTGCACTTTTTAACACTTGTATTCCCTGCTAGATTTTAATCTTCTTGGAATTTATTTTTTCCGTTATGTTGTCTTTCTAAATGTCTTCTCTTTTTGCCTCCTTGTTTTCTTTCCTCCCTCTTACCATTCTGTTCCCCTTACTTCTCTTTCTTTATCCTTTTCTTCCTTTTTCAAGAAATTCCAAGAAAAAAAAAATAAAGGTACATTATAAGATTAAAAGAAAGGAAATGAGAAGAAGAAAAGGTGGAGGAGGAGGAGAAGGAGTAGGAGAGCAAGAGAGAAGAAAAAAGAGAAAGGGACAGTGAAAAAGAAACAAAGAAACAGAGACATAAGGGGAAAAGAAGCATGAAGTGCCTAGATTGGAAGAAAAGAAGAGGGAAGAAACTCTACCAAGAAACCCAAGCCCAAATATTAGTGGGCAAAATGTTTAGCTTTGAGTTTTTGTCCAGTAAATGCTAAAAGATGATTATGACTAGTTGCAACATTTACATTGTCTGTAACATAAAATCATACCAATTTGCTTAAATAGATGTGAAAATAATTAAAGTTTGTAACTAAGATAATGTGAGGATTTCTTAATTAAATAACTACACCCAAATTAGTTTTCAACTAACCCAAATTTTGATGTATGGGAAAGAGTGAGTCTGGTTACACCTCTAGTGATGACCTGCTAAGCACAAAACTGGACCCCTGAGCTCTGCTGTAGGGAGGCTAAGGGGTGAGAGTACAAGGTGTGGTGTCCCAAAATCAGGGTCCACATGTTTGTGTCACTTGCATGTTGTGTGACCGCAGGCAAGTCACCTCCTCATCTCTTTGCTCTCAAGATGGATAATGAAGAAGGAAATTCTTACATACAATTATTATTATTAGTTGTTAATTGCTGTTACTCAAAATTTATTGTGTTATAAGTACATTATAAGTCTCAATAATGTCCTTTTGCAATCCATGTAACATTGTTAAAATTTTTGATTCTCTCTAGTTAATTCAGTACGCTGATTTTCTTGTGGAAAACCTTTCAAAGCTTTTATGGTCAAGGCTTTTAGTTCTGGTTTTCAGGTCACAATTTCTGTTGAAACATGTAAAAATGTAAATAAATGCATGTGGAGGGTGTTCACTGCAACAGCTCAATATTCTTTTAGATTACTTTTTAAGAGAGAAAAAAAAAGTGGGGGTAGAGAGAGAACAAAACACTTAAAACAACACCTGCTATTCGGCAGAATTTGACCTGACCCCTTTCTCCTTTTCTTGTTATTATAAACATCAGGCTCTTTAAGTGAGAGCTGTTTAAAGGATCCAGGGCAGTGAGTGTTCCTTTCTCGATCCCAGACGCACAGGGAGACGGATGGGCTTTTTGATCTTTATTTTATGAGTGTCTGATAAATTGCCTCTGGCACCTGGCAACTGAAATTTCACTATCTGAAAGCGAACCCTCATGTCAAACAATGTGGCCAGTCTCAGCCTCTCAGCTGAGAGCCCTTGTGGCTGGGCTGGGAGGAGGACGCCTTCCACTTCCTGGACAGGCCTGCCACCACGCTCAGGGATTTACATACTTTTAATTTGAGAGGGAAGGAAGGATTATTAAAGGCTTTATGTGCTACTCAAAAATGTGTTTTTTGAAGGATTTCATCACAGCTCTGATTTGGGGGTTTTTGAACCAGTCAAATACAGGCTTCAGCACATTGCCTAGCCTGGAAAAAAAAAATGCTGGTAACAGGATAGAGATTTGTAGCTCTGGGTCATCAGCCTCCGTGCACTGGATTTGGTCTGTGTGTTGATACAAGAGGAATTGCAGGTGGTCTTTTTCTAGGGACAGAAGCGTTATAAACAAGGTCATCAGCTGAGGCTATTATCACCTTTCTTTTAATGTCTTATCCGGGGGCAAGATGAATTCAACCCCCAAGAAAGGGCTGTATGTTTTTCTCTATTTAGAGAGATTCAAATATAAGCATATTTTCAGTTTTTAAGAAGAGAGAAAAAGAAAGAGGACGATACGGATGCTTCCCGTATTGTCCTGCTTCTTGAAGGAAAATGAAGTTCGTGAGTGCAATGAGACATAAAGTATGAAACAATGAGTGTGTCCTGATAAGAGTGTGGGACCCAGGGCGGACCAGCGAAGTCACCTATGTATGCTATACTGTCATCTGTCACCCCCTTTCTCGCTTCATCTGCTTTCTAAACTTGTTGGCTTAGAAAGTGTTGATACCCAAGGAAAATGATATGCTTAGATTTGTTCTCTTCTCCTAAGCTTAGGAAAGATTGTTAATCTTTTAAAGTGTCCTCTGGGCTGTTGCTTCACATGCTTTCTGGGATATCATTCCGAGGTCTAATACTGTTGGCTGGGTGGACGTGGGTTTCCACCAGCTGAAATTTTGTTTAAAGTTTTTCTTTTATTTGCAGTCAATAAGAGATTTCTATGTTAGGTTTGGCCATCTGAAATACAGTAAATCTGCTGTAAAAACAGAAATGCCTTCGGCCAATCATTTATTTATCTAAAAGCATTTATTTATTATTGGCAAGCAAAATTTATTGTGCTTAGCTCTGAGAATAGAGAAGTACATTAGACGTATATCTTGTCCTCAATGAGCTCACTGTCTCATGTGAGAGACAAACGGATACACAAGCAAGTAAATTACAGTTTCTGTCATTGCTTTCTTAGAAGTTCATATTTGAGAGAATGAGGTTACAAAGGAGGGGAGGGGAAGTATAGAGGTGATTTTGTGCCAAGTCTTTAAAATTGGGTAGACATTGCTCAGGGAGGCGAGGCAGGTAAGTTAACTTGGAGCGAGCAGCTGGGGTTGTTCAAAACCGCGTTGCTCAGGGCTCAATTTTGTATTGTTTTTTACAAATATGCATCATTCCATTGACTTACATTTCAGCCTGGATTCTGTCCACAAGATTTCAAAATTCTTCTGATTATTGTGACATAAGACCTTTTCATGGGTCTGCCACATCCTGGCTGAAAGACTGGAGACATCATTAGCCTCTGTGCATTTAGTCCAATAAAATGACTTATCCAACATCTCCTGGCCAGTCAAAGAGAAAGACAGGCTCAACCCTAAGTTGCCTTTTCCCAAAGAAGTCAAGAGCAGGGGGATCCATTTTCATGCTTCCCAAAGGGCTGGGGGTGTTCTCACCCTGTACGTGGTACACTCGTGTTCCCTTCTGTGGAGTGCACTGTTTGAGGAGGTGGCTTTTGCACACGATTGCCAAGTCATTACACGGAGATCAAAGTGGAATGCAAATCAGTCCGTCCCTTCCAGGAGCTTTTAGGCGATTGGTGGGTGGGTCATGGAGGTGGAAGTGAGTGACAGAGAAACAGCCATAAGAGTTATTTGTTTGTTTGTTTCTCTTTCTTTTTTCTTTTCAGATTTTAGGAGTCTTGGCAGTTTAGGCATATGGATATCTGTTTCCAAAGCTTCAGGTTTTGTTTGATTTATGACTTAAAGTCACACGCTTTATTTATGTGTTTGTTTTTTGTTATTGCACTGTCTGCCATGGACCGTAGACTGACATGTATTGTTCTCTTGTCTACAGACTCTGAGAGGGTGGGTGGAAGGTGGGCTCTTGCCGTGAACTCTAAGGGACTGGACGTGTAGATTCAGAGGGGAACGTCTGAGGCTACTTGGGCTAGTCCTGCAACACCCTTAAATGTCTCCCTGCAGACGGGAACAGCACCTGCTCTCAACTCTCAGACTGTCATTCTGGGAGCTTGGAAGACAGGGCTGTATGGCACATTTTCTGTCCTCTCGTGCAAATGAGGACTCTCAGTTAAGCCTGGTCTCACCTCAGCACTGATACAACCAAACCAAACCTGTTTTCTCTGAATATAATTTAAATTAATTTACTAAAATCAAGATGTGAGGAATATTTTCTCATTGATTGTTGCTCCTGATGATCTAAAACCAGTTGGGACACACACACACACACACACACACACACACACACACCAATACTTGAGTCATTTTTATTAACAAGGATGAAGCAAATTCATGAAGAACATATCAATGTGTTACTGCATATGCATGCCGGAGACCCGTGACACAAATATATTGCTTTAAAAGATTTGGATCCAGAGGATATATACTGGACCCTTCTGAATATATGATATATTTCAGAAAGATAAGAAACCTACAGAGTCAGTTGTTTGCACTGAAATATATAGTGTTTACAAGGACCTGAAAAACAGCTGTTTTTCATATTCATAGAAAAAAGTAATGCTTCCAAAAGAAAGTATGAGACAAATAGGGAACCAATAAGGTTTAAAAAAATAAAATGCTGCACGCAGCCCTCCTTCTGGCTTTCTCTTTTCTCTATGGATCAGAGAAGCTATTGGGCATCAGCAGATTCCTACTGTGCTGAATGGAAATAGAGTGCTGGTTTCTTTTTTTTTCAGTGTATCGTCTTTTATTTGGTGATAGTTAAACTATCCTTGAACTCAGGAGTGCTTCAAAAAGTGTTGTCTGAATGAATGGAATGTCTACAGAGTCTGCTGATACGTGGCATCTTTAGCTAGGTGACAGAAATTAGGCACTGGAGGGTTAGTTTATAAAATGCATTATTTAAAAACCTAGCTCCCTGGTGAAGAAATCAAGCAGGGAACCTAAGTGGCAAAGGCAGAACACTGTGACTACAATCAAGTTCATGCCTCCATCAGTCAAGGGCAGAGTAGCATGGGATCACAAGCACATAGATACATGCACACACACACACACACACACACACATACACACAGGGTGTGTGGCATGGGTGAGTAAGTACACACATGTGTAACATGCAGGGGCAGCTTTCTACAAGGGAAGAATTGTTATACAGCGCTTTTCTTATGCTGCCACTTTTTCTCAGGCACCAAGAGCGTGAACATCTGCAGTGTGTCAGGGAATAGAGACATTTGGATGTGTCTGGTTTTGATATTATTAAATGACCAATGAATTAAAAAGGGAGCAGATCAGAGTGTGGCTCTCTGCTTTATAGATAAGCTGAGATTGGAGTGTGAGATGGTACAGGCTAGCCTGGTTGGGAGTGAATGATCAGCTGCTGATGAGAAGTAGTTGAAAAATAGTTCCACTTTAATTGTTTTATTGTCTACTTTGTATTATCAGGGTTTGTGGGAGAGAAGAGTTATAGATAACAAAAGTGACATAACCCATGTGCCTAAGAAGCCTCTGTCAAAAGGCATGAGATGCTTCCCTGGGAATATCACATTTTATTTGGCAAGACTCTCTCCTAGAGTGTCTGGAAAAATACACAGGAAGTCCTGTATGTACTCTTAACATGAGGCCTGCAGAGAGCCATTCAATCAATGATACAGCAAACAGAAATATTTGGAAATGACAGAGCGCACCAAAGCCCAGTCTTTTCAGTGTTCTTTGGACCATCCACAGCCACTAGAGGGACAGGTGTCATCTTAACTCTGGAGCTTCTTTAGACACACGACTAACGTGCTCTTCCAGTGACAAACTCATTCATGTAGTATGATCACTGAGGAATGGACCCAGCCAGGGGAAAGGACTGGGAAAGATTTTGGCTAATCCCTTCATAACTGGGTAAATAAATTTCATCACTGTGTGAATTGCAGTATTCTTACCTGTAAAATAGAAATAACGTGCCTCTTGGATACAAAGCAAAAACAATAATCTTAATACAATGCTTGATAAATATCCAATAATTATTCACTTTTATAGTTGTAATCACATATCAATAAGTTTATGATACCAACAATAATAAGTTGATGACTACATTTGATCACCACATTTAATAAGATTTATTCTGGGGGGAGGACATAGCTTAAATGTGCTATTTTAATTATTTTTTAACTAACCACCATTAGCATACATTACTTTCCCCATTAGGTTCAACATCAGCACTTGAAGCTAATCCTACAAGTATGGAGTCTGAAGTTCTTTTTCTGATTCAGTTTTGGCCATTAGGGATTTCAGAGACCATCAGGGTGGCTCCCTAGCTTTCTTCACTCATGTTTGTTATCTTGACATAGCACCTTTAGGGCTGACAGTATAATTTGAAGTTTGTCAAAGAAAACCAGAGTTTCCTTTTTTTCCCCCTTTAATTAAATTACCTCTCACTGGAAGTTCAATAACTTCTTTTGAGACAAGCCAGAATCTTTCTGACAAATTTCTAATGCTTTGAAAGAAGGTACATCATGCCTAGGAGGATATAGAAGATGCTAGTAGTTAGTTTGTTTATCTCTCCGTTATCATGGCTTGGTCCCTAATTGCTGCTCTGTCACTGCTGACTTTCTAGCTTCAAAACTCTTTGCTAATTTTGAGAAATATACAACTTTTAATGGCATGTGACAAGCAGTCTGCTTATATAAAAAAACTTTTATTTCCAGGGTTGCTTCATCATACATTCTTCTTAGAACATTTTAAGTACCAATTGGGGTTATAACTCTGAGTTTAAAATTAACTGTGTGTGAGGTTACCTATGAAATTTAGTAATCAGCGGTGACTACTGATGAACAGACACCTTGTGTATGAGCTATGCTTACAGGTGAGTAAGTAATGATGAGGCCCTATCACAATGACCTCTCTGCCTTGCTCCTGACAAAAATCAGTTGTAAGCTGTTCCCAGTTTTGGAAAACAACACACAAACAAAAATTTTAAATCTATCCTCTAGATTGAAAAGCATCAAGGAAACATGGTTATCTAAACCATGTCCTCGCTTGTTATAATTATTATCTATGAAGTTTCCTCAATTGCTCATCCTTCATAAGGAGAAAGTGTGTGTTTTTGTTTTGTTTGTTTGTTTTTGTTTGTTTTTTGTTTTTGTTTTTTCTCCCTCAGTGCTTGTGTAGGAGCTCAGTACACTTGATTTCTTCTCTGTTAGTACACCCCCTGGAGGTAGATCCACTAACCTAGTTGAGAATTTGAGTTTTAAAAGTAGTGTATCCCATTGATGAACGCCCAGGAAAGAGTGATTCTTATGGAAGCACATTGCAACTTAAATTTAGCTCTTGCCACTTGATAGCTGAGGGGCTCTGGGTCAAGTCACTTCATCTCTGGGCACTTCAGTTCACTCATCTGTAAAATCACTGTACAATGTACTTTTCAGTTTCTATTATATGCTCCACTATTTGATTTCTCCGGGTGCCAGCATAGATCCAGGTACAGTGCCTCATAAACTGTAGCTTAATGGTATTGTAGTAGATGAAAATGATGGCATATGCTTGAGGCTTTGTAGTTTACAAAATGCTCTCTTAAATACTAGCTTACTTAAGTTTTGTAACAGTACTGTGAGACACAGCAGTAATAATTTTCATAAATGAGCACAGAAAAAGGAGCCAACGGGTGCAAAATTCATTGACTTACCTTTTTTGGGTCATGAAAAGCCTGATTTGATATGGTTATTTATGTCATAGTCTTTCACTCTTTGTAATTTCTGAGTAAACATAGTTTGCTATTAAATGGAAAGCTTCTGGCATGTGTTGGTGTTATTTGGGCCCAAGAAACAATCAAGGGGCTTCATCTGCAATGAGGCTGGTTTATGAAAGGAAGGCTGGCCAGAACAGTGCTAGGTAGAAGGGGGAGGGCTGGGGTTGGGTTGTGGATGACATAAGCATATGCAAGGGCAACTTGCTTAGCCCTGCACCGAAGGTCATCTGAATGGTACCCCATGGATTTAAAATGTTCCTATAACCTCTGGGAGATGATGTCCCTAGATTTTCATTTTTTTGCTGTGTCCTACCCTAAACTTTTGATTCCCCATGATCCAAGCATGACCTCAGGACTTGAGTCGAGATGAGTCTCAGCCCTAGAATCACTAGCTGAGTTTGTGTCTTCCAAGTTCAAGCAGAGTGCAGGGTTTTTGGAATCCAGCTTTGGTGTATCCCATCCTGTAACTATGATATATGATAAAAGGAAAACTTGCAGCCAAACTTGACTGTGTTCAAAGCAAGGTGCTAGTGAAAGGATGGGCCACAAAATACGTCCTAATGGATTAATGACTCATGATAAATGTTTTATTATAAGAGCTTGTGAATGATTAGATAATTTTTAGTTTCAAGAGTAGAATTTAAATATTCTTGGCTGGCCTATTACCAAAGTAAATAAATCACTTAACTTTTGACTTAATAGTCAAATCTTCATGTGCAAAAATAAGAAATAGGAAAGGTAAATTTTCTTATAAATAATCAATATCCAATTTGCTCACTGCTTACACTTTATAACATTTATTGTTGGTTGAACCAGTTTCCTGGAAAAAAATAAGAACCCTTGAAATAGACCGTGAAAAATGTTCTATTTGACACTTATCCATTCAGCAAAATAAAAATAAAGTGGACTGAAGATTTTTCTGGGCAGCTATAATTGTTGGTAGAAACCAAATGTTTAGTAAAATATTTTACTCAAGTTTATCAAATTCTCTCTAAATATTCCAGACCAGTTCTTTGGTCGCTAACACCCACGTGATTTCCAATGAATGCAAAAACCAAATGTGCTATACTTTCATATTTGCACTAATTTTTTTTCTCAGTGTGCTGAGGTCAAATTATCTTATCTTGGACACTCTTATGAATCCAATTTATATTATTTTAAATGCCTGGAAGTCTGTATACCTATTAATTTCAGTTGAGATAAAAAATAAGTGTTAACATAATTTAACCTCTTTCCCGTTTAGAAAAATAAAAGTGCAGCTTGCTGCTATGTTTATTCAATTTTACATAAACACAATCTTTGTGGCTGAAGCAAATCTGACTGGTTTTTATTGTGAAAATAAAATAGAAAAACTGTTTTTGTCTTTAATCCTAATGTATTAGAAATGTATATGATGATCAGTATTTAATATATGTTCTTTTCATATGGCAGACTCTGGGGGTAAGGTCAGGACTATAATCCACGAGTTTTCTCTGGGCAAACACTGCAGCCACACGCGTCATCAGTGAGTATTCTCCTATAAATGGGAAACGGGTGACAAGTGTGGTTCAAATGCTTCTTCTGTCTGGAACAGTGATTTAGTTATATTGGTTTTTACTTCACTCTTTCCTGTCATTTTCAGATATAGCTGTTATAAAGAATGTTTTGTTCTGATCACATTTTTACACCAGTATGCTGTTTTCTTTCTAAGACATTTCAGATCTTTAAAATGACTTGGGAAAGCTTCTAGTAGGAAACATCTGGGAACAAAACATAATTCTTTATCTTCTTTTGGCAGTCCAATAAAGATGTATTTTATGGAGAAACCAAGACTCAAAGGGTTAAGTGCTCACTTTGCAGCCCTGGGGACTGAGGATCGAATCCCAGCCCCCACCAGTGTGGACCCATACCCTGAACTGGGGTGTGCTTCCCATGCAGGAGGCCCCCAGTTCAGTTCTCACCCCCCTCACCCCCTGCCCCCATTCATCTCTGGCTCAAGGGGGCGTGTCTCCCATGCAGGAGGCCCCTGGCCCGGTTCCTGTCCTGTGTGACCCCCACCCACCTATGTGGAATGAAACTATGTCAAAAACTGGTGGCATATAACTATGGAGACTGCTCTGAACCCTCCCCGTTCTCTTTGTCTCTCTCTGTCTCTGTCAAAAACAAGAAACTAAATCTTAAAAATGAACCAAGTGTCCTTTAAAAAAAAAAGAAGAGATTTAGTGTCCTCACCAAAATGCACATTGTCATGTTTGGTCCTGTTTTTCTAAAGCTTATACTGGCATCAAAGGAGTCTGTCATAGGATTGTGACTGGGGGTGGCATTTAATGCCATTCAGAGAAGAATCTGGACCACACACCTCATTTAAAGAAAACTGATTTCTCTGAAATAAATACCACAGATTCCCTACAGAGGAAAATTATTGTGCCCCTTGCATGCTAGCTTGGGTTTATTTTGCTGCAAACCTGCTTTCTCATCCACTGAGTTAATCAACCAAGCATATATAAACAGACGGCTGTTCCCGGTGCCACACTCCTTCCCTTATTGGCATATGAGGTGGTAGCTTACCCATTGAGACACCTGTTATTTCTTCTCTGAGGTAGCCATACATGTGTATGTGTGTGTGTGTGTGTGTGTGTACAGAAAATTGTAATTACTTAAGGTGTTCTTTAGCTTGTAGATTTTCTGTTCATCATTCTTACTTAACTATCTTCCAAATTTAGAAGTTGAAAAATCTGCCTTTTTAACTTTGCAAAGCTAAGATATTATAAATGAGCAGTAAAAGTTATTGTTTCTCTTGTGATGTATAGAATGTCTGACTTTTTCTATTAGGTAAGGGATGTGTGATAAACTTGATTTTATTTGATATTCTCTGTGGTCCTTTCTGGAACTCGTATTCTTTGATGTGTTGGTTCAATGATTTCACATATATTGGAGCACTGCTACATGAATCATACTCTTTTAGACAATGAGGTGTAGCAAGGGACAACAAATGTTCTCCCTTGTTACAGTTGCTTACTAGTAAGGGCAAATAAGTAGTAAACATATGAACAAATAAGTCAGTAGCAGAAATCGTTAGTAGGCCAGAGAGTATACGAAGTGCTATGAGGGAATAAAGAAATCTACAGCATAAGGCATAGAGAATTGGGGATTCATTTTTAGATAGGATAGTCAGAGAAAACTTACCTGATAAGATCCCACATGAGTAGATAACCGGAAGGAATCAAATATTAAGCTTTGCATATGTTCAAGAGACAAGCATCGCAGGCAGGGGAGAGGCAAAAATGAGTGACTGTTGGGCTTAAGAAACAGCAAGGCCTACAGTGCTTGGGAGCAGAGTGAACAGGAGAGAGGAAGTCGAGGAGTGGAGAGAAGTAGCTGATGGTCACATTGCATAGAGTTTTGAGGGCCACAGTGGGAACTTCAAGAAGTCATTGGAGGATTGACCACAGGAGTATCAAGGTCATGATATGTACACAAAAGGATCACTTTAATATATATATTTTAAATGATCTCTTTGGCTACTTGGAGAATATGCATTTGGGTGTGGTCAAGGGGTGGAAGCAAGCAGTTCTTCTAGGAGGCTTTGGAACTAAGCAAAGTGCATGATGATAGTAGCTTGAACTGGAATGGTGAAAAGTCATTAAATTCTTGAAATGATTTGCTGACAGTTCAGACATAAAACATAAAGAAAAGAAAGACTCAAGGATGACTTTAATTTTATGGGCGGATGTGGTGAATTAGACTACCTCGGAGAATGGAATTGTCATTGACTAAGATGGGAAGATTTTAGGAGGAACAGGATTGTAGGGAACAAAGAGATTAAGTTTGAGGTTTCTTTTGGACATATATGTAAGAATGTTGAGGAAGCAGTGTGGGATAGGTGGTTCAGGGTTCAGTTAAGAAATCTGGACTGGATATATGCTTTGGAAATTCATCAACATACAGATAGGATTTAAGCCTATGGGTCTCAATGGAATCATCTAACAAGAGAAAGATCTTAAAAAAGACAACAACAGCATGTGAGCAAGTGTCAAAAAGAATTGTTTGTTTGTTTGTTGTGGCATTGAAAATAGCTGTTTTGGTTGATTGTGGAGGCAACAGCCAGATTGGAGTGGATTAAGAACAAATTGAAGGTAAGGAAATGGACACATGGATTACAACTATTGCTTCCTAAGGATTTCACTAGAAAGAGGACAGAAATATGATGGTAGCTACAGGGGGATGTGGGTCAAGGGAGGTGTTTTGGTCCTTTTATTTTATTTTTTTTCTTTAAGTTTTAATATGGGAGATGCTTTGACATTTTATATGGTGATTAGAAGGGTCCAAGGGAGAGTGGCAGCAGGTAGAGATTTATAATTGGGCTTTTTGATAAACCGTTCCTGTTGAATGTCCATAAAACAGATGTATTTTGACATTTGGGTGCCTCCTAGCCCCTGGGTGGATGGGAATTCTTTTTACACTTTGTAACAGAGTCAGCACCGTGACAGAAGCTCACCCACCACTCCATTTGCTAAGCTAATAAAGAGGCCATCAAAGGCCTGTGTGTGTTCATAGGGTAGGTTGGTATGATCAGAAAAGGAGATTTATGGGCCAAAGTGAGCCACAATATTAAAAGGTCACACATAACATTTCCCTGTTGTGTCTACTCTTTACGTATCTGACGGCCCTTGACTGCAGACTTCTTTTCAGGAACTCATTTGGGCACAGTTGAGAGCAGTGGTGTTGACCCGTGATTGCTGGACCAGGTGTGTGGAAGGCAGAGGCGTGGGCAGAGGTTCACGTTGAAAAACTAGCAATGAGCCGTCCTGAGCAAGGCAAGTGGGAGTCCCTGCCAGACTGGTCGGGGGCAGGACAATGCCTGTTTCTTCTGGAATGTTGTAAGCCTCTTTTCTAGCTCTAGTGACCTCTGTTTTTGTGACTGCAGAATTGATTTCCGACAACAGTGAGAAATCACACTTCCCCCTGCTAATAAACAGAACTCTGCTTTCTTCTACTTTGGGTGTATCATGGTGGTCAAATCGCTCCTCGGGACATTTAACCATGTTTGACTTTCATCTTCTTTCAGTGCCTCCTTGGATTCAGATACCATGTCCAAAAGAATGTTCAAGTGCCTTCAGTCATATGGTTTTCTGCTGATTAAATGCATTTGTTATTATCAATAGTGGCTAAAACAAAGTGTACTTTTGCCCAATCTATGGCAGAAACCAGTTTGTTTGTTTTTATGTGTGTTTGTGTTGTAGGAAATGTTGAAGGTATGTTTGGAATGATAAAAACATTCTTTTTGAAAGTTTTATAAGCACTTGTTTTTCTAAAAACAACCATTTTATCATTAAATAAGTTGAACAGGGCTTCTAATGGGTAATATTCTGGTAGTTAAGTGATTCATATGCATATAAGTTTAAAAATCTTCAATGCTTCATATCTTTAATTCATTTCTGCACTGGGACATAAGTAAAGGTGACAATGAAAACTGGTTTCAGGTGACTCAGTGGTCATAGCTCTAGAAGATTCTGTGGCCATCCTAGGCAGCCAGGTGGAAAGAGTGGTCAGAAACATAGAGATAGTGTTCTTTTTGCCTGTCCAAATTTGTCAAAAACTTAAAAAAAAAACAAGAGAGTATTTTCATCATCACTGAGGAAGCACTAAGTTGTAAAGCATAATCATGAATAGTTAGGGACCCTGAAATCTCCATAAGAGTGGGCTTTGCAGCATACGGGCTAATCCTGGTGTTTTCCTTTGATTACTTTGGGTACCATTTAGCCCACTTACTGTATCATCTTGTAATTGCCCTGAACAGTTTTTCATCACCAAAGTAGTTACGTTCTCTCATTGTTTGACACAAAGTGTAAAGAAAAAGTATTTAAAATGTCAGGCTACTTTGGTATGTTATACCACAAAGGATGGAGCAGATGTTTTTAAATAAACATCAGCTCTGGTCATGCGTTGTTAAGACACTAAGGGAACCTTTTTCAGAAGCAGGGGAAGCTCATGAATCTGGAGAAGGCTTATATACTGTACTTTCACACAAAACCATAAAAAGTTGGCAGAAGTATCAGGGACCAATGAATGGGCATAGAGCTGAACATGTTATAACTCAGATCACCAATAAAAACGTCAGCCTCCAATCTGAAGCGAATAGCTTTGTAATTCTGAACTGAAAGCATTTTTTAATTGCTTTCAAATGGAAAAAGTTCATATAATTCAATAAAATTTATCTACTTTATTATCAAGAAGGCTATTATTGCAGCAAAGGGAAATGGGGGATTTAAATGTCATTCCTCGCATCTAATTTCCCAGCTCTTTTATTGGGATGTTATTAAAACAAGACCAAATGGACTTAGCTACATCCATAAAAGCCAGTCAAGCAAAAGAGTTAATCTGAGTGCTGTGGAATCATTAAATGTGGCCCAGGCTGTGGCCTGGTTGGTGTGGGGTGAGAGGTACCCAGAGAAGCAGGTGTGGTGTGTCAGGAGCAGTGTTTTGGCACTCTATAGCTTGTGGAGCCTAAAGAGAAGCTAGATTCAGGGACAAGCATGCCAGGGACAATGACTGTCTTTGTACCCAAGGGATCCATTTTATGCATTAATGTGCACTGTGAAGCAACTAAAGGCTTTGAAACAATAATGGTGAAGATGGGCTAGGGTTCTAAGTAGGGGTTCTTTCTGCTGGAAAGCAGGTCTGCCAGCTTGTTCAGTGGGTACCTGAGTGTGATGTGCTTTTTGTGGACCTAATAAGAGACCTTCGAGAGTTAGGCAGGATGACAGAACAACTTGTGGATGGTGGAGCTGTTTGGAGCAGGGTTGTCAATACTTTTGGCTTCCCAGGGCCACATTGGAAGAAGAATTGTCTTAGGCCACACATAAAATATATTAACACTAACAATGGCTGATGAGCTAAAAAGATTGCAAAAAATGAAACAGAATTCTCACAGTGTTTTAAGAAAGTTCACGAATTTTTATTGGGCTGCACTCAAAGCTGTGTGTTGGGCAAGCTTGGTTTAGAGTAAAAGGCAAAGGAGAGGAAGAAGTATTAAGATATCTGTGAGGAGGGAACTGACAGAAAAATAAACATTTATTAACTTGTCTAATGCACTGCACAGAGTGTGTTCTTAGTAGTTGACTCATAGTAATAAATGCCAGTTTCTGAGAACTCACCATCTGCCAGTCACCGTGGTACATACTTTCCATACTCTATTTCATTTACAATAATCTTCTGAGGGAGACTTCCCATTTCACAGATGATTCTAAACCCGTTTGTTCTATTCTTTCTTTTTAAAATAAATATTGTATGTATTTTAAGGAGTAAAACATGATGGCCTGATATACGTATAGTGTATTATGAAATGATTACCGCAGTAAAGCTAATTAACACACCTCCTCGTATAGTTACTGTATTGTGGGTATGTGTGTGTGAGAGAGAGACAGTGAGAGAGAAGAGCATTTGAAATGTACTCTCAATGAATTTTCAGTACTCAATATGCTAGTAACAACTATGGTCATTATGCTATACATTAGATCTCAAGCCTTATTCATCCTATATCACTGCAACTTTGTACCCTTTGACCAACATCTCTCCATTCCTCACACATCACTGCCCCTGCTAACTACTGTTCTACTCTCTGCTGCTATGCTTTTAACTTTTTTAGATTCCATACATAAGTGACATCATGAAATTCTTTTCTTTTTGTGTTGGGCTTGTTTCACTTAGCATACTGCCTTCCAGGTTTGTTAATGGTGTTACAAATGGCAAAATTTCCTTTTATAAGATGAAATACATGTATGAAGGCTGCTTGGAAAAAAAATTCAGGCATTGTCAATGTAATAAGAACAGTTACATGGCTGGTTACTTTCCAGAGTGTGTGTGTGTGACAATTTTTTTATCCATTCACCCAACAATGGACACTTACATTGTTCTGTATTTTGGCTGTTGTAAATGCTGACGCAGTGAATTTGGAGCACTTCTTCAAGGTATTGATTTCATTTCCTTTGAGAATATAATAGCTGTTTCAATTTATAGTCCCTACCAACAGTGCACACGTGTTCTCTTTTCCCCACATCCTTACCACACTTGTCATCTTTTATTTTTTTGATAATAGTCATCTGAACAGGTGTGATGTGATATCTCACTGTTTTGATTTGCATTTCTCTGATAATTAATGATATTGAGCACCTCTTCATCTATCTGTTGGCTATTTGTGTGTGCCCTATAGGGTGTGGGGGGAGCCTATTCTGTTTTCTTGCCCATTTTTAATTGGGTCATTTGTTTTGTTGCTATTGAGTTGTGTTATTTTGTTGTTTATTTTGGATATTAACTTCTTATCAGATATATGGTTTGCAGATACTTTCCCCCAATTCTTAAGTTGTCTTTTTCATTTGTTGATTGTTTTGTTAGCTGTGGTGTTGTCTTTTCTGTCTATTCCTCTGGCTTTCATAGTGCCAGGAGTATCATGGTACATGCAGTGCCAGCTCAATTTCCTGTGAAAAGAAACAGCATTACACCCCACTTTCAAAATACAATGGACATAACGTATGTTATAACCTTTATGAAGTAATCACAAACCTACAATTCTGTGTGCAAATTGCTGTTCTAGGCACAGAAAGTGGGCAATTAGTTCAAAGATGAGGGTTATCTCTTTTCTAGAAGAGAGTATGTCTCATTTGCCAACCCAAGCCCTGACCTGAGAACTATGCCACCCTCTTCTGAGTGTCCGGCTTGTGTTCTGTGTCCCATAGTTCACCTAGAAAAAGAAAACAGATGCCATTATGAATCTGTCTTCAGATCCTTGACAACTATATCAAATTACTGGAAGAAACTTCAGGAATCATTAATCCAAACACCCTCATTTACTGAAGAGAAAACTCATGCTCATAAAGGAATTGTAACTAGATCATGAGGCTGCTACTTTCCTTTGCAGCCCTAACAGGTGCATAGTCTATGATACAATGTATATGCTCAGCTACATGCAAATTGGGGTGATAAGTGCCTGGTATTTAATGAAAGTGTTAAGATGAATATATATACTCATAAACCCTCACAAATACAGCCACAGGAGGTAGGCATTTGTTTGTTATTTATTTGTTCTAATTGACCTTCAGGAAAGCCGGTATCTATGGAAAAAGCATCTACCCAAAGTATAGAAAGGTTTTCTTGCTTTTTCTTGTGAGACATCTGGAATCTAGCTAGAAATTTTGGACCTCTACTCTCTTAGATTTTCTTTTTCTCTTTGGGGTGAAAGCCAAATTACACCAATTTGAGATTTCTGGAAATAATAATATTATTTTACGGTAGGAGTTGTGTGCCCATTTCATACTGTAATTTCAAATTCTCCTTTCACACTCAAGGGTACAGTGATGAACGGTACCAGCTGTGTAATTGTAGTTTGAGAGTCCCTCAGTAGACGGCAATGGAATAATGTGAAGTCTCAGTGCTATACTTAGTATCATATTGAATGTCGAGAAACTCCAAGCTTTCCCATGAAGATCAGGTACAACACAACAATATTTCCTCCCAGCACTCTTTGTCAGCATCTTATTGGATAGCCTCACTAAATCAATAATCTATAAAAGGAAACAAAATAACAAGGTAACACTGGGGGCAGAGAATATGGAGGTCATATCAAGATTCTGCATATAACCAAGCTCAGTTTGGGATTATAAAATGTTGGGGTACATTTAAAACTAGATATTTCCCCTTGACTACAGTACTAGTTGATTACTCAGATATACAGTTAATATAGGAAAGGTAGAATTAATCTTTCTTGGATCTTTCTTTTTACTTACCAGTTTTTAATATAGTAAATTGACTCTCTAAAACCCTCTGAAAGTGAAAAATTAGTTTTATAAAATATTTTTATGAATTCATGGACTTAAGCATATTTTATGGGTTTCAATTAAGTACAGTTATCCTCTTTGAAGCTCAAATTGTTCTATCCTCAATTCAATGGGACTTCTTCAAGTTGACTTCTAAGTACTATTGATATGCACTATAGCCTTTAATTGCTTCCTTTCTATGTATTATGACATAATATTTGAAGCTTACCTTGTTTCTTTCTTCTAAGAAATATGTGGAGTTACTTTTAATATCAAAGTATTTTATAGATATACTTAAGAGCACTTACACTTTTAGTTTCAATTAATTCAACTACATTCTGGTAAAAAAAAATTATGAGTTGGTAATCATTTTAAATTGATTTGTAGTTTATTAAACACAATTACCTCTATATATTTTGAAAAAAATAGTTTCCCATATATGTATACCTTATATTATTTATTTAACAACACACAGTGATTGATATGTATTCATATTTACATATATATAAAGAAATCATCTCTCAAATCGTTCAATCCCTACACCACTGAGTGAAATATAAATGAAGGGAACATAAATTAAGAAAACAGGGCACCCTGTTACTTATTTCTAATCCTTTTTAATGTGGGTCCTATATGGTGAGGTAAGTTTATTCCTCTCTGTGTGATAGATTATGTGTCTGAAATATATACAATATTGTCAATAACATTTTTCTATGATTAAATAATTTATAAATTTATTTTTAGGAACATTTGAAGAGTAGCTAGAAGAAAAATTACCCCCAAAACTATATAATGTATAACACTTAAAAAAACAACACTATCAATAATTTGAGATAATTTCTTTTATTGTTAGTGTGTAGTTATGCAAACACATATACATTCATGTGCTATAAATTAGATCAAATAATTAGTATTTGTAAATTTACAATTTGTTAAAAATAGTCTAATATAGTATCATATAGATGAACTATTCTCCTCCCATTTGACATTAAAGCTGATTCCAAATGGCTGGCTATTTTAAGTAACATTGTAATGAACATGTCTATGAATAGCATTTTGTCCAAAAATCTGATTGTATTCTTAGATTACCATATATAAATGAATGGATCAATAGCATGAAAAATTTTATTGCTCTTTATACGAATTGACTTTTAGAAGGTTTATTCTAAGAGGGTATTTTTATTCCCATCAGTGGTACAGAAATATGTAGTATATAAATGTCTTCATATTTTGCTAATAGTTATTGCATGCTTTCAAGTTCATAGAACATCCTGTCATATCCTAGCTCATTTAGACCTCCACAGAACTCACTAAACTTTAATACCATCTCCATTTTATATAAAAGGAATCTAAGACACAGGAAATTAAAGATTTGCCCAAGGCTTCCACTATTAGATACATAGTATGGCAGAAACTGGCTCTGAAGATGATCATTTCTCCTAAACCACATTGCCAGGAGAGATCTGGCTAAAGGTCTGGGTCTGCATCTGTATCTGTATCTATCTCTCTATCACTCTCTCTCTCTCTCTCATCTCTATCTCTTATCATCTCTATCTCTTATCTCTCTCATTCATCCGTTCCTTATGGATTTATTGATTGTTTATGTGCTATGACTGATACTCTATCAACTGAGTTGTTTATCATAACAAAGGAGAGAGAGAATGAGGATGTATGTGTGTTTAGAAGGTCCATTTTAAGACTGAAATCTTAAAATTCAAAACTATTTATGTTTGTTTTAAGGCATTACTGGTCCAGAATGATTAGGGTGTTTCCTTCTAGTTGCCAGTAGCTTGATTATTATTTATTCAGACTTTTCCAAAATTTGACTCATGTACACCCTTCTCTTTCCTCATTATCTACACCACCCCCCACCTTCTCACCCAATCTTCCCTAAGGGATAAATCACATCACTTTTTTGGCAATTGTTTTGTAAGGGGGAATTTAGCAAAACACTGAGACTTACTCTATGCAAAATTAGCTGGCCCAGATTCTTATTACGTAGTTGACCAAATGGCGACGTTAACTGACCTAGACAACGGGAAACACGTGTACAAGCTCTGCAGGAGGAGCTGGGGGAAATGACCAGGGCAAGGAAAATCCAGTTGCATTATGCTTGGTACTTTATTATTCAGTCAAGCAGACTTGTTTTTCCTTGCGTAAAAGACACCTATAAGATATGTAAACAGTTTTAGCACCTCTTCTAATTATGTAAATATGCCTAACCAGGAGCAAAAGGCAGAGGAAAGACGTAAGATGCTCATTTCCTGATATGGAATGCTGTGTAGATTTATCCCCTTAGGCCAGGGGCTAATTGGGATGTGTATTGTTCTTGGAAGTGAAAGCCAAAGGAAAGAATCCAGAGGCCTTGAAATGGAAAGATTGGGTGTTACTCAACCTGGGATGATGGTCTTCAAAGTCAACAAATTCGAACAGCTGGAGTTGAGAGAAGTCATACTGTGGTGGGGAAAAGATCAGGCCACTCTTTCTTAACTACCTCTTGATTTTTACTTTAGCTGCTTTATTTTAACTTTTTTTTTATTATATAGATCACCCGTTTTAATGAGTCTTAGTCCTTTAAGCATTTGCAAATGCCTCTTTGAGAATGTCTTTTCTGATGAGAGTGGGAGTGGGGTGGGGTGAGCTGAGAGTTTTGTCTCTGCCTAGTCTTTTTCTTAGCAAACATTTGGATCCCATTTTATTTTTGGATCCTAAGTTCCTAATTTGGGAGACTATCTTCTTTTTGGTATGTGCTTTTGATTGGAAAAAAAAAAAAAGTAGCTTTGTCCAATATTTCCCACCCTAAATCAAGTTTTTGAGCATCATAAATAGGCCATTAAAAACTTTATATTTTCCCAATGAGATTAAGTGGGAATGTTCCAATAATTTCACACCATTGTTTTAATGTCTCTGAGTGATCACAAGAACGAGCCAAAAATCACACAATCAACTTCTAAGATTAATAAGTCCTGGAATAAGAAACAAAACAATTTAAAACTGATACACTATTCTTTTATAAAGGATTGAACTATCTTCTCTAGGAATGCCATGTAAAGCACATGTATAGGGTCATATTTCTCCTAAATTAGAAATTATTTTGCATACTTTTTTCTATAGTTGTTATTGCTCTTCCTTTTTACTACCTCAACTATGAAACGTGTGGGTATTTCTTCATGTAACCAACAGTTCTTCTGGTTCATACATTTTGACTACTCCAATAGCTACAGATAGTAAACATTAGCATCAAGGAATCATTTGAAAAGTACAGTAGTTACTTAATGAGCATAGTTATGCTAGGTATATCTCAAAGATAACTATTTGATCAATATTTATTTGCCAGGTATAGTGAGATTAGAATTGTAGTAAAAGTAAATGAAATAATTTTTTCCCTGGATAACTTTATATGGAAGAATAAATCAATTTTGAATGTGTAATGTCACTTACTCTTGGTAATAGATATTTTTATAGGTGAAGAGCACAAGAAGTCTTTTTATAATTCATCTTATCAATAAGGAAGGGGGAAAATATGTAGGAACATAGGAAGGTTGTCCAGAAAAAAATTCAGCCATAAATGCCTTTGTTTTTCATATTACATGGCTGGGTACTTTCCTGAGAACCCTCCTACATAGAGGAGATTCCTGGATTAGAAGATCAGAAATGACACTACATTCCTGTTTTCCTAGTAGGTTATAAAACGGATTACCTTTTTAATCTTTAATATAGTAAAAAAATGTTACTGAGATTGCCGAAGTTTGTGTCTGACAAAATATCTTGATATTCTGAAGCAACAAGTATCACTGAGCTTCAAAGGGGCCTAAATCGAAGTGAAATACATATGGCTTAAGGAGGTATGTGTGTGGTTATATGTGTCGTTATATGTGTCTTTATGTGTGTTTCTGGTTGGAGGAGATTAGGCTAAATTAATGGTTCATGTTCCCTGGTAAACTGTCAACCCATGGTATTTTTAGCCTTTTGGCCTGGAATAGAAACAATCTTGGCTGACATGTACTGGAAGAGGGATGATTAATAGAAATGGAACTCATTTTAAGAACATGTCTATTTAGACATTAAAAAAGATAGTCTGCATGTGGTGAGTCTTAACAGAAGTCTTTCCGTATGGGTTACCTGAATAAATGAAGTAATAAGGAAAGAGCTAGCTTGTATTCAGCAACTATTGTATATGATAGTTGCTGAACAGCAAAAAGTTCTACATTATGACACAGACATAAAATAGATCAGTTGATTGGAATATGAATTTCAGGAATAGAATTAACTTGGTATATGTCACACACTCAGAAAACAAGGAGAACATAGGATTATTTATTAAATGGTAAGGTAGTAATTTGGAAAATAAAAGGTTGTATTGGGGTTTTCTAGGTTTTAGTGGAGAGCACCTTGCTCTCCACTAAAATGGAGCTAAAAGATTTTCTAAGCATAAATATACAAAAGTACACAGAAATGGCTATAGCAACAAGGTAGTTGCTAAAACTCTTAACTGACCTGAAAAAACAGAAACAAAAACAACTGAATCCTGAGTCAGCTATAGAGAGCTGAGTAGCTATTCAGTCTGCCTCCCCAAGAGGCACAGACACTGTCAGCACTAAGTACCTTTACAAGTGGGAGGATGAAGTGTGTGAAGAAGTTGTTGAAAACAGGAGGTTGGATTAAATTCTGCTTAAAAATGCAATTAAACGACCAGATCTCTTTCCCTACTCAACTGGAAGACCCCCCCCTCCCCCAACTCCAACCCCTCAACCCCACCGCCCTGCCCCGGCAGCAGACTCCAGGCTGATTCTCTGGTGAGGTAAAGCTGAGTGTCTCTGAAATTACTTATTAAAGGTGTCATTGTGTTCCAAATAGCTGAGAAGGTATTGCATCAAGGAAATGAGAACAATATGCTACAAAAAGAGATAATATGACTCCAAGAAAAAAGTCTTCAAAACAAAAACTGTAAAATATGATAAAATGATTAAAAGCTTTAGAAAGTAATGGTAAAGAATTCTTTCAGAAATTAAAACAAGTAGAGATGGAAAATAGGAATGAAAATTAAAATTTTAGAGAATTATCTCAAGAGGATTACTATCCAAACTTATACTTCTCAGTAGACAAAAAAGAGAAAATGGAAGAAAAAATCATCAAGAACTAATTCAATTATCTTCCAGAATTGAGGGAAGATGAGGAATATGATTAAAAGTTACAAATATCCAACAAAATGGATTAAAATAGAGCCACATCGTGTCATTTCAGAATGTCAATGGCCTAGAGAAGATCTTGTGGCTCCCATAAAAAAAAAAAAAAAAAAAAAGATCAGATGCAAGGCTGTCTGGAAAGTACCAGCCATGATGAAAAGTAGAAATTTTTTCCAGACAGCTTGTATATCAAAGATGATGAATAAAATGGCATGGGACTCTGGAGAAACACAGTAAGACCTTCACAATTTTTATGCAAAGACCTTCAAAATTTTCAGGAAAAAAAAGGTTTTCCCACAGAATTCTATACTCAATCTGTCAATTAAATATGGGAGTAAAATAAAGATAATTTTGGACAGTCAATATCATTAAATATTTCCCTTTTTATGCATTCTTTCTCAAAAAGTCACTTTAGGATGTGCTTCAAGAGCCAAGAAAGTGAGAGAGAAGAAGCCACAGGATCTGAGCAGTAAGAAATCCCGCCCAAACAAATAGCAAAAGGAAAACCTTTGATGACACTGTGGCAGAGACTTCTAGTAGTTATTAAAAATTCCCCTCTTCTTTTTTTCTCTTAGGCACATGGTTAGACTATCTCCTCCAAACTCCCTTGCATCTCACTTTGGCCTAAGACCTTGTCCTGTGGATAGAACTGATGGTGATACTCCTTGGCTACTGTTTTTTTAAGAAGTGAGAATGCCTCTTCTGACTCCCCTCAAGGTGGTTGGATGCACAAGATGACAAGGATGCAACAGATGGTAAATTTACAAGATGAAAATATCTGGATCCCAAACTCATCACATGGAAGAGGGACACCCAGTAACGAAGGGCTACCATTTTGGATTATTACATGAACAAGAAAGTTTCTGTTCTGGATGTCTATTTATCTTTGCAGTCTACACTAACTATTAAAACTAGGGATGCTGGAAAAGGTATGCTAGGATAAATGCTGCAAATCAGGCTCAGAGAGTTACCAGTCCAGATTGGAGTAGGTTAGAGCCCCTGAAATAAAAGGTTTCCAAGAAGATGAAACTGATAGAAAACTGATGTATTTGAACACTGGGGAAAAATTTCGGGGGGGAATTAGTCATAGTCACACAGGCAATGAAGAAAACAAAGGTAAATAAAACATCCATTGAATTCAGGGAGAACAAAGTTTCTGTAAGATAAAAAAAGTAATTATAGCTTGTGCATAGCTCAGTTTTAAATAACATTCAGATAAGCTTAATAGAATGATCTGAGCAACATGAAAATATGACTTTATTGAGGGGATGAAAGTCTGAAGGCACGCATGTGTGTAGTATTGTGGGATAGAGAGAGAATGAAGTCTATCCCTTCCATCTTGAGAAGTCAATATCTGATGCCTACAACAACAACAACAAAAAATTAACAATAGGAACACAAATATGTTATATATATTTCTGTGGAAATTTAGAGTGGATAACACCGAGTAAGGGGAATATTGAGGGGGTTGCAACAAGAGATTCACATTTTATAAAAAGCTAATTAGATTTATTTTACTATTTAAATTATGGGTATGTATAAAATGTCAAAGAACACATTTAAGAAAAGTTATATTCACATTTCTTACTAAAATACCTCATATGGATCAAAAACAGAGCTATAACATTATAGTGAAGTTTAATCAGAGTGAAACAGAAAACAGATTTGATAATGTTAGAGTTTTGGGGAAAATTTCCTCCGCTCTGAAGCTACGGAAGAAAATGAAGAGGAAAACATTTGTGTAATAAAACAAACAAACAAACAAACCAAAAAAAAAAAAAAA